>VANL01000221.1:0-49398 GCA_006352455.1 Brachionus sp. 'Tiscar'
TCTTCGTTTTGTTTTTTTAATTCAACATTTTCATTCTCCAAATCTTTTACTTTATTAGCCAAGCTTTCCAGAACCGTCTGAACCGATTTTATATACTCCGATATTTTCTTATGAACGTCGCTGTGTTGGCCCTGACCAAGACCTCTCCACGGCGGCACAGTGACCGCTTGGATGATACTCTCCATTTTCAACAATTGGAAGGATGTAAATTTATTATAATTTTATTATAAATTAATTAATTTAGTAATATAAATATCTTCTGAGTCCATCTCATTTTACATTTCCTCATCATTTCCTTTTGATTTTTTGAATTATCAACAGGATAACATTTCAATAGAGAAAAATATCAAACACTCAAGCTAAAAAATCTTAGAAATAATAAATTATTTAAAGAAAACAAATTTATTTTGCATTTCAAAATTCAATTTTTTTTTAATTTTTTTTGCTTTTAGGTGTGGTGTGGTATTTTATAATAATTAAATAAATTTTTATCAAATTTTATGATTATCGCTACTTTAAATCACTTACAAATAAAAAACTAATTTTAAAATAGCCTCATATTGAATAATTTTCTAAGAGTTAAAATTAAAATTTTAAGATTGATAATTTATTTTTTTTCAATATTAAAATAGTCAATCAATATTTTTTTATTAGATTATTAATTAAAATGGCTTTGAGTAGTTAAACTTCTTTTGCCATTGTAGTTTAAATGTTAACAAAAAAAAAGCATTAAAAAGTAAGCACAATTTGAAGAGCAAAAAAAAAAGGGAAATTTGAGGAATCTTAAAAATTCAATTGTCCATTCGAACAGCTCGTTTGAGACTCGGCACAAAGGGGGTTTGGATTTGGGGCTTCAATGAAGACATTAATATAGTCATGTATAAAGGAAGTGATCAATGGATTTTTTCTCATTAAGCTTCTTTTAATGTACATGTTCAGTAGGTTCCTAATATGTTAATTTTCTGGTCTTTGAGAAGACTAAAAAACTGAATAGGCGGCAAAGTAAAAATTTTGATTAAATTTCATTTTCAAATTTGTTCAAAATATTTTTAATGCGCAATTAAATTTCATCGCAGATTTTTAAATATTTTAAAAAGGATTGTAATTTGTAAATAATCATCTAATTTTAATTGCGCATTTAAAATATTTTGAACCAATTTGAAAATAGAATTTGGTCAAATTTTTTAGTTTGCTGAATAGTCGGTATGTCAAATGGTAAGTGTTAAATTGACATAAAGGAAGTATTCTGAAGTACATGTAGTCTTTGCATGTTTGTTCCGGAAACACGAGATCGGATGAAAAAACAATCTCGTCTAAAATGGAACCTATAAGTGCGTTTTATATTCCTGAGAGTGTTTTTTTGCTTAGTTTCCAAGATTTTGCTCTATTGTGACACTTAGGACGAATTTCTATTGACTAGTGATGAAATCGAATATGCATATTCGAACTGAATATTTAAATAAGTTGCTTTTCGAATGAAAATCAGCTTCAAATATAATTTTTGAATATTAATAAATTTGAAAAATACACTTAAATATTTTTTCATTTTAATTTAAAAATTGAATCTTAAAAACATTCGAATTAAAATTTGAAAAAAAGAAAAATTTTGAATCAAAAACTGAATATAATGAATATTCGATTTATTAATTGAAAAAAATAAATAGTTGAAAAATAAAAAAATTTTGTCCTGACATAAAAATAAGCTGTTCTTAAGGAACTGTCAGTGAGTATAAAAAATTCTAATATAAATCTGTTAAAAAATGAGACATTTTTAATTATTTTTTTCTCTAAAACTTAACAGGCTCAAAATTTTTATGATAAAGAAGGCTGTATGTAAAGAATTCATATTTAAAGTATTTAATTCTTCGTAAGCCTTATAATAAATGACTGATAATCTAACTCATAATAAATCATGAGCTATGCACTTATAAAACATACAAAACAAAAAAAATCATTAACGGTTTTTAAACCCTTTTTTAAATATTTTAAACTTGAATAATATATCAAAGCTACCATAGTGGGACTAAATTTGGTCTCGCTCCGCAGGCCTAACTAAAAACTATACTGTAAAACTTAAATTTTTTTCTTATTTTTTTAAATAAATTTTTTTTATTCCTCTTTAATTTCGAATTTTAAATTAATAATTAAATGATAAATTTTTTAAAATATTTTATTCAAATTTTAATATTTTTAATTTTTTAGTTGATTTTTATTTATGTTCAAATTGGTTTTCAAATTAAAGTTAAGTTCGAATTTTAATTTAAAAACAGGTGGTTTTCGAATTTAATTTCAAAAGTACAAATAAATCAAATTTAAATTCAAATTTAACGTAAATTCAAAATTTTATTTGAATAAAGTAAATATTCAATTGCCTTTTCAAATTTTTAATTATTCAACTTTCAATTTGTGTGAAAAAAACTAATCCGATTTCATCACTATTATTGATAGTTATGGCTTAAAAAGCATTTTTTGTTAATTATCAATAATTATTAACTTCAGTAGTTTTTGTTTTACACTTTTTTAGAATAACTTTTGATCAATTTAAGTCAAAAATACTTCAAATATATAATTGATTCGAAATAATCTATTATGATTTAAAAGATGACTTTATTGTTTTTTAAATGAGAAAAAAACTATTTAAATAAGGCTGCCTATGTGCTATATTCCAATGATATTTTTTTACAATTTGAATTTTTTTTATTTCTGTAAAACTTATTTAGTTACATAATATTCTAATCAGAATTGTTTCAGCTCAAGTTTAAGTCCGGACTTTTTTTTTCAAAAATCCGAGTCAAAATCTTTTATTTTTTAAATTAAACTGAGCGAAATAAATAGCATCGGGAATCTATCAGTCAGAATCTAAGACAAAAATGATATTTTTGCCGTCTCATATGGTTATTATTGAAGCGAAGCAAGTATTGGGCTTTTGAAAAAAGTTTTAAAAAAAAATTCCGGACTTGGACTTTTTTTTTGTGACTTTTAGACAACTCTGATTCTAATAAACATACAAATAACATTAGTTATATTTTATTTTCAATTAACCAAACTCTACTTTGACTTGATGACTTTTGAGCAACATTAAAAATTTCCGATGCATAAAAGTCTGTCTGTTTCTGTAATTTTTATGAGCATTTGCAACTTGAAACAATGTGGATTTCCCATCCAAAATTGATAAATAGCTTTGTGATCAAGATATCGATGATGTTATGTGCGTGCGTTTTAGCTTTAAAATCTAAAACAATATCAATCAAATCAAATTCATTTTAAGAATATTACATCAAGTTTTCAAAAAATACTCCCTTGAACAAAATGAGTCTAGAAGGACACTTTGAACTTGATGATCAATTCAAAATATCATTTCTTGTAAATTTTATTTTGAAATTTAAAATTTCAAAAATATAAAAAGGAAAGATAGATTTTTTCATTAAAAATTTACAATTTTTAAATTTGAATTTCATTTTGTTGCAAACAAATGAACTAATAGTTTAAACTTGAAAAATCGATCTTTTAATTGAATTGAGAAAATATAAGAAAGAATTTTTTTTTTTTAAATCTTCATAGCATGTAAATAAAACGTGTTACAATAAAATTATTTAAATTAACTAAAAGTTTAATTTTAATATCTAAAGATAAAACCCTTGAATTGATCAGAAACTTCAAGATGCCTCTTAATATTTTCTCATTTTTTATAATTCAATCAATAGATGACTTATTAAATATATAAAACTTGGTAAATTTTAGTTCATTTTATACACTGATGTAGATAAAAAAATCCAATTTCTTAATAAAAACTGTTTTATTTTTAAAAAAACTTCTTTATTGTCCAAATAAATTATCACCTAAAAAAGTTAATAGAAAAAAAAATGTGAATACTTAAATAAAACTGTCCAAATTTGCACTTCAATTAAAAATAAAAAAAAAAAAATAAATAAAATTTATATAAATGCTTAATTTTATTTAAAATATAATTTAACCATATGATCATCACCGTAAACTTCATAATCCAGCCATTATTTGTCTCAATTCGTCCAAGTTCACATTCAAATCAATTATTTTATTTGGAATTTTAGCATCTCTTACTGGCAATGATATCTCGGCTACCAAATTACGCTTAACATTTTTTAACAATTTTTCTTTTTCTCCCGTTTTGTTCAGCTCATTTTGCAAATTGCTCAATTTTTTCTCTATTTTACTCATTTGCAAATAAACACTCTTCTCTTCAAGTCTATTTCTATCAATTTTGTGTCGAGTTTTGTTGCTCAAATCTTCTATTTGAACACCAGCAAATGATGAATAAACATCCTTGAGCAAGTCATTAGTCTTTTTGGTCAAATCGACAAAATTTCTATGCTTTTCATCAGTATTTTTGACCACCATATCAAAATTACAAGTATACTTTTTATTTGACAAGTCATTCAACAACTTTTCAGCATAAGCTTTTTTGGCCTCATTTAAACTCTTAGTTAAAAGCTTATTTTGACATTTGAGCACATTTATTTCTTGTATAAGGGCCGACGTGTCTGCTCTGTTTGACGTATTTTTCATATTGTTCATTTCACTCGAGCCCAAATGATTGAACGCGTAAAGCGATTCAGAATGATTCGGAATACTAGCCAAACTCATTAGAGATTCATTAATGCTTTTCTTTCTCAATTTGTCTTTCATTTCGCGTCTCTCTTTGTCCAAAGTGACCAATTGCTGCTGCAAACTATCGGCTGTGTCTGACAACTCTTTTTCTTTTTTTGAATATTGAGCTTTCAATTCTTCGATTTCTTCGGCCAATTTTTTGCTCTTTTCCTCTGCTTCTTTGAGCTGATTGTCCGCCTTTTTCTCAACAATGCTTACTCGTAGCTTTTGTTCAGACAGCTCGTCAACTTTGAGCTTAAGATTCTTTTTTATCTCCTTTATTTCGTCTTCTTTCTCTTCGAGTCGAATTTTAATGCTTTCTGCCTCGATCAAAGTATTCTTGAATTGTTCTGCAGCTTTTTGAATGGGCGAATTAATTTGGTATTTGCGTATTTTGGCTTCTTCGTCGCCCAATTCTATTTCATAGTCAGCATTCTCAACACAAGAGCTTGCTCTCGTCAAAACTTGACTAATCTGGCGCAGTGAATTGCGCAAATTTTCATACGGACCATTGTCGTCCTTAACATAGACTTTGTCGCAGGCTTGATAGGCAAAAGTTTCCAATTTTTTGCCAGTTAGTGGCTCTAAGTCATCTGAAGATGAGAAAATTTTTGAATTCGATGCTAGTTGATAAATTTGCTTCAATGTTTGACACACTAGATTTAAATTTTCAATCAAATTGTCCAAATCTAGCAAGAAATCATCAGGAAGAGCTAAAATTTTTTTTGAATCTTCTCTATTTGGCAAGTTGCGCTGAATTTTTTTTAAGCTTGTCTTCAACTCATCATTTTTGCACATAATTTCTTTAAAAAGCAGGAACATCTCGGACGAGTCGTCCTTGATTTCAGATAGTGAATTGATCTTTTGAATTTCTAAAGTGATAAGTTCAGTGCTGTAAATAGCATAGCGGACTGTGTCATCTAAAAATTTGTCATGGTCATATTTTTCTTCTTTTAAATGATTGTTGATTATGTTGTGAAAAATGTTGCACATTTTGTCCAAGCCATCTAGACTAATGTTCTCGTCAAGTTGGTTTTTCTGGCTCAGGTCAATTATTGAGTCTAGATGTTTTTCATTCAGACTAAAGTCAAAATACATGCTGCCAATGTTGTGGAACGATTTTAGCTCACAGTTGTTTAGTATGCTTTTAAAAAAGACAAATTTAAAGTCTTTTTTAAATTTAAATTAATAAGCATAATTACTGATCGAATTTGTTGCAGAGAAGCTTAAGCCTTGATGAATAGACAGACAAATCATTGAAAAAACTCAACTGACCAACTTTATTCAATTTTGATGAATTTTCTTCGCCATTAAGCTTCACAATCTAAAATCAAGAAAATGAAATTTTTTTTTTTAATTTGAGTGCATTAAGGCTAATTTAAAGCTGTTTTAAAAAAATTAATAAGCTTAAAAATTCTGCTTTATGATTGAAGTGCAAGTGGATTTTAAATTTAAAGTCAAATTTAAATATAAATTATTTAAAATTCTTAACAAGAAAAAATAGTTTGAACAAAGCAATATTTCAAAATTAATCTGTGTTAACATATATTTTACTGAGTCTACCAAGCCAAAGTTCGTACATTTAAATAGGAATTTTTTGGTTATAAATTTTTTTAAATTTGTAACAAAATTAAGACAAAAAAATCAATAACAAAAAAATTTGTTCAAAATCTATTTTGTGTAATGGTTAGTTCTAAAGCTTTTTGTTCTGAGTCCAAGTCTCAATTGTACCTAATTTGGTTAAACTTGGTCTAAAAATAAATAAAATTTTTTTTAAATGGTTTTTATATTTACTATATTTTACAAGATAAAAAATGGGGAACCAGTTTAAACTTTGATAAGTTTTGATAATTACGGCTTAGATGATCAACTCGATGCAGTCACCTCTGTGTCAGATCGGAGCCTTCGCTCAAAAAGGTATTTAGAAAGGAGATGAGCTCCCCCCTATGCTCCACAAGGAGCGAACAAGGTTATAAAAAAAAAAAAAAAAACAGAATTTTAAATTTAATAAGAAAATAGATTATTTTATTAAAATTTAATTGAGCTTATATTTTTAAAAATAAAAAATTATCTAACTTAAATGTTATTTCTTTTAATTATAGATTAAAATAAATAGAAAATGCCAACTACAATTAGAAAATATTCAATTCTAATTTAGAAGCAAAAAATTACAAAAAATAAGACGATAAAATCATATATTTTTTAAAAAAGAATTGAACATCAACTTACTGCTTTTGAAATGTTTTATCAACAGTATTTTCTTCACAATTATTACTATTTATTAATAAAGTTAATAAATATAAGAATTAATTAAATTTTTTTGGTATCCATTTAAACAATTAAAATTAATGTTCAAAAGCGAAAATTTTATTTTTGTTTAGTAATTTTAACATTCAAAACCTGGAGGTATTTTTAGGACCCTTAGAGTTACTTTTTCTTTTTAAATTTTATTCCATTAAAATAAGCATATTTTGAAACAAAAATATATTTATTTTTTATTTTTTGATTTTAGACAACTAATTGAAAAATAAATTTTAAAAAATGATTAAATTTATTTAGCCAAATACAATTAAAAGATATAATAAAAAACGCCGAAAAACCCCTCCGATGTTTGAGTGTTAAAATTCAAGGTTAATCAACAAGCTAAATTTGAGTAAAATTACGTTATATGATGAAATTCAGTACAAAAGAACAGAACAGTACAAAGAGTAAAAAAATTTTATAATTTTTTTTCCTTAAGTTTAAAAATTAGTTCTGTAAATGCAACATAGTGCAACATTGCATAGCTTTGATTGTTACATTATTGACGACATTCATGTAAAACTTAGCAAAGATAGCAGAAACAAATTGTTAATGTATTTGAGTGTAATGCAATTTTTTCAGATATTTTGCACAACATTGGCAGACTTTGCCAGTTGATGCAACTTTGAAAGTTGTACTATGTTGCATTTACAGAACTAATTTTTAATCTTTAGAAAAAAAAAGAAAGATTTTTTTTACTCTTTGTTCTGCTCTGTTCTTTTGTACTGAATTTCACAAAACCATCACTAGAATTGATATTAATTGAATAAATAAATAAAATAAATACAGTCGATCTATGATAAACTGTTTTTACGATATTTTAAAATATTCCTAAGTTAAAGGTCAAGGTCAAGATAAATCTCATCAAAAAAATTTCTTACATTGCTGGCAAATAACTTGTCACATCAGATGATATGATTTGATATCAACTGCTATCAGCTAATATCAGGAAAAAATTATTTAATTAAATTTTTTGCTTTTTCACGAATATTTTTACATATAGAAATTCAAATTTGAATTTACCTGATATCAAAAGCTAATATCAACTGATATGAAGAAAGTTTAAAAAAAATTATATTAGATGATATGATGTGACAAGTTAATTTCCGGCACTGTATATTGTTTCTTTGATGTTTGAATTTATTCATTAAGTTCAGTGAATGAGTTAAAAGATAGTGTTTCATATTCATGAAAAATATGCTCCAAATTTGAAGCCGAACTATTAAAAACTTGTTCTTTTTTTTATGATTTTTTAATTCCTTGGTGAAAAATACCCCGACTAGTAGAAAAAATATCAAGTTTTTGCTTTTTTTTCCCCATTTTCCTCGAAAAAATTTACAAAAAATCAAAAATATAAAAATTTTTTCATGATTTTACTTAATTTTTATAAAAAATCATCATTATAAAAATTTATGTTAAAAATTAAAACTTTAAATAACATGGAACCAACTGCCAAATGCACTAAGGAAACCATAAACTATTTATATTTTAAATCATATATCGGTAGCATAAACGGCTAGATCGTCTTAAGAAATGTCATTTTTAAGATCAAATCAAACATATTTATTATTTAAAATATTTGTAACAAACAAAAAACCTGTGTAATGGTTAACAACATTCAATAAAAAGACGATATAAAAGTAGCCACATCAAAATATGAACAAAACTACTTGGCTGGTTTTTGAAAATAGTTCAATTAAATAATCTATAATAGTAAATCAAAAAAATTTGTTTTATATATATATATAAAAAAAAATTAGAAAAATTAAAAATATTTTTTTAATAAAAAAAAATTTTTCTACATTTTTTTGGTACAGAATTTTTAAACTTCATGATATATAATTTTGTTAATGTTAGTAAGTTTATCTATTTTAAAATAGATTACGCATTAAATTTAGTATTTAAGAATTTTTTGCGAAATTATTTCTTAAATATTTTTTAAAATTCAAAAACAGCATAAAATTTTGTCTTAAAAACTTGGAAGATAACTTGGAAATAATGTTGCTAAAACTGGCGCTAAAATCGATTAAATAGGGGAATTTTTCTTTTTTGAAAAATTTTTAAGAATTTATTTTTTAATTACCTTTTCTTTAAAGTGATTCAATAAAAGATCGCATTTGTTTATAATTCGTTTAAAAAAAACCAAAGACATAATGCCCTCGTTATTTCCTGAAAAGAGAAAAAAAAATAGAAAAAAAAATTTTTCTTTGAAAAAAAATAGAAAAATTTTATACCAGATTGTTTAATAAACGAATCGGACATAAAGGACAAAAGGTATGACACATAGCTTTTAGCACTTTTTAATTCAACAATATTCACTTCATTTTCAACTGTTTTCGATTGTATTTGATTTTCAAAGTATTTTTGTTTAAAATCAAAATTTTGACCTGAACCAGAACTATTGGCTGCACTATTCAAAGACTCCTGTTCCTCTTCCAATTTACTCTTTAATTGTCTTGAAACAGATTCGTTTTCGCTTTGTAATTGTTTAACCAATTCTCTAAATTTAACTATGGTTTTTTCATGATCAGCAATGTTGTACTTGAGCTGTTCAATTTGTCGTTCCGATTCTCTAATTCTGGACTCGGCTAGATCCAAATTTTGTCTCAATTCTTTTTCCTCTTCTCTGGCATTTTCTTGCAATTGATCATTAACGTCATTAATGGCTTCCAAATCAGCTATATCCTCTTCCAATTTGTTTACTTTAGACTCCAAATCCAAATTTCTCTCCGAAAGTCTTTCAATTATTTGCTCTGAGCCCAACGATGCAGTTACTTGTTCATTCAACTCATTTATCTGAGCCATTAATAGTTCTTTCTCTTCTTTAAAAGAGTCCAATTCTTTGCTAATTTTTGCCAATTTTTGATTTAATTCTTCATTTTTTTTGCCAAGCTCAGTTGAACTACTCTTTTCCTTTTTGTGCAAATCACTCAATTTATACAAAGCAAGTTTATAATTTTCAAGCTGTTCATTCTGATACAAATTGTTAACACCTTCTTGGCCATTCACTTCAATTTCACCTTTTAAAACATCCAATTCGAGTTTAGTTTCTTCATATTTAGCATTAACTTGTTCCAATTGCTCTTCCAATTCTTCAGACCTGGCCTCGGCAAGTTCTTTGTCAACAGTCAGCTCTTCGATTCGAGACTCATGGGAGCTCATTTCGTCCTTATAGGCCGCATATTCTTCTTTAACACTTTTGTTTTCTTGTTTAAATTGTTGTATATCCTTATTTAATTGAGATATCATTTCTTGGGCCTGAATCTTGTATTCTTGTAGCTGCTGATATTGAATTTTAAGCTTGTCGCTTTCACGTATTTTATCCCTATCCTCGGCCCGTTTGATTTTGAGAGTTTCCAATTTTTCGTTCAAGTCTTTAATTTCTTTTTTTAAATTAACTATTTCGGCATCATTAGCCGCATCAGACTTGGTTTCAACCACTGGCTCTTGTTTCAAATCCACCTTTGGCTCGACTTTAACTTCTGGCTTTTTTAATGAACTAGGAGCAATCAATTTTGACGCTTTGTCCAAAGACTCTTTTTTTGTCTTGTCGTCAGTCTCTTTGCTCTCGGGTTTGGAAAAATTTTTGTTCAAGTTGGGAATCGAAGTGGATGAAGTTGATGAAAGACTTGAACGAGAGCTGTTCGGGTCGTCGACATCTTTTGTCTCGTTTTTGCTGCCGCCTTTGGTTACCGAGGGAATTTTCGACTGAGGTATGGACGAGGTGGACGACGAGGCCAGAGATGAAGTGCTAGATCGAGGATTTTCTATGTTTGTTGTAACAGATGTCGATTTGCGCATCGAACTAGTTACTTTTTAGGATATTTTAGATTTTAGAATTGTTTTTAAATTTAGATTTAATTACCAGTTGGCAGACGTGAAGGTATTCCTGAGCTTGGTTTTTTAAGGCCTGGTATACCGCTTTTTTGTGATGAGTCAGACATTAGAAAGTTTAAAGAGTTTAAATTTTATTTATTTTTAAAAGCTTAAAACTGCTTTTTTTTTTACTGTTTCGTTTCGAGTCACACTTAAATTTAGTCTTTTTTTTATCAATGGTTTAGTTTTTTTTTGAAATAATTAAAATTATGTTAAGTTTAAAGCATATTTATTTTATATCGGAGGGAGAATTTTTTGTTGCAAAAAAATCATACTATTATTAATTTTGTCTTGTTTTTTTCATTATTTAATTGTTGAAAAAATAAAAATTAAAAAAAAATTTTTTTATTCAAGTTGAGAAAATAAAAATAAGCAGAAATTTCGAGCAATAATTGAAAAATTGAAAAAAAAATTTCTAATAAAATTTTTAGTTCTTTGTCAGCTTTATGATTTTTTTTTAATTTAGTCATTAATTTAATGCTTCGCTTTCTCGCAGGTGTAATGTGTTGAAAATATGTTTGAAAAAAATATCAAAATGTAATGGTTTCAGGGTTAATCAATAGGCTAGTGCCCTTATCATAGTCTTCTGATTAATACTTCATTTATTTAATTTAATAAAATTATTTAATAATCAAAATTATTATTATTTTAAAAATAAAATTAACTGTTATTTTGAAAACAAAAAAACATTGATAAATTTATATTAAATTCTTAAAATTTTTTTACAAGTCAAAAAAGATCAAATTGATATTATTATAAATTGAAGTCTTGAATGTTGAAAATTTGTGCATTGATCTCTTGATCACAAAGCTATTTATCAATCTTGAATAAAAAAATCCAAATGTTTTTTCTCCACTGTTCGTTTTTGCCATCGGTTCGATCAGATTTGCACTATTCCTTAAATTGCAACTTAAAGTCTTAAAAGAGAATGATAACATTCTTTCTAAAAATCTATGCTGAAAAGCAAAAAATTATTAACATCAGTAAAGTTTTTCGATTCAGGATTGAACTTAAATAAAAAATAATAATTTTTAGGCAGTTTGAAAAACTGAACTTTAACAGAAGTCGACAAAAAAAAGAGTCTTTTAATACAAAACAACTAAATTAGAAATTTATTTTTTCCTTAATGGTAAAATAAGTGGTCAACTCGTTTAGATGCAAAAACTTAAACTAGAAAAATCAACCTTTGTAATAAATAAATAGCTATGAGATTGTCAAGCTCAAGAATAAAGAAAATTTCTGTCAAAGTCCAGATCAGAGTAAGAGAAGACAACCTTAAGTATTAAATCTTGAAAAATTTTTAAAATTTAAAAAAAAAATCAGTCATACAATTTATTTGATAAAAGATAAAAAATTATTTGAATAGATATTGAGATTAAGATTTAAATTATAAGATTTAAAAATTGCAATTTTTTCAATTATCAAATCTAAATAAAACAATTACAAAAACTCATTGAAAAATTTTACTATGAACTAAATTTTTATTAATTATTGGTAAACAAAATGATCAAAATTACAACAACAAAAAAAAACATAAATTAAATATAATTGAATTAGTTTTTTGAAAAATTAAAACAAAAAAAATCAAAACTTTCTTTGGTTCATCCTATCGAACCATTTTCCAGACCTTCCAATTCTCAAATTTCGCTGGGGTGAGTAGATATTGGTGAGTTGTTGTGGTGATACCAAGGAACTAACAGTTTTTGTTCCTCTCATTTGTTGAACAGTTGCAGGCCATCCATTTTCGCCGACTGAGTTTAGCAAAGAAACCTTGTCTTGCCAGGCTTCTTTTGTTTTGATTGGAAGCAATCCCGATTCATAATCGGGAAGCATTCTTGACAAAAAATCTATGTCGTGAAGGTCCCTAGGGACAAAGTTTTTGTTTGAATATTTTGTGGCTATTAAACGCCTCATCATGCTTTGATAATTCTCTTGGCCACTAGATATATTTGAAACGGAAATTGATTGCTGCTGACTCAATGATACTATCTGATTTTGTTGATTTTGAATAGCTGCATTCATTTGCAACATTGATCGTTGCATATCTTGCAATACTCCAAAAATTTCAGCTTCCTTTGAATCGGATTGTCTTGAATTATTTTGTATCATTTTTAACAATTTTTAATGCTTGTGTGCTTTATTTTAATTTTTAAGATTATACACAATAAGTTAAACCAAAAAAATTGAAAAATTTTTGAAAAAAAATAGAAATAATTATTCTCTAATTATTTTGAAAAATTGAATAAATTGTGCTTGATAGTCTTTTTTTAAAATAAAAAATATTATTTTTTTATTAAATTTTTATTTAAAAAAATTTACAACAAAAAAAGATAATAATAAAAAAATAGTAAATTCATTTTGTCCAAGAAACCTTTGGTATATCGTTGTATTCAGTGAGACTGTCCAAATGTTTATTATAAAGCTCAACACGTTCTTTGTGGGATTTTTCTGCTCTTTTAATAATCTTGTCCTGATTTCGCATCTCTTGAATTCTCTCAAATGCTTGTTCAGCCTTTGTCTTGGAAATTTTTTTAGTCTGAGCTTCTTTATCACTATCTTTACAGCTACCATTGCTGTTTGTATCATCCAGATCGGCTTTGGAAACTTTGGGCATCATTAATTCTTGTTTAATTAGTTCTGAATCTATCTTAGATTTCTTTTTTTTCTTTATTTTTTTATCACTAACTCCCTTTAGCTTTAGAGATCCACCTGAAGATTCGTATGACATAGCTGTTGGGTCCCAAAAGTAATTATATTATTTTTATAATATATTTTGGATAATTTCAAAATATTTCTATAAGAATTTTTACTAGAATTTTCTTTTCATATATTTAGATTTATTAAGATGCTAAAAAAATTGTCTTAGCAAGATCAAATAAATAATTTTAATTTTATTTAGTTAAATACAAAGAGCGATGTTTTTTTAATTTTACTCAAGATTTGAGCATTGAAATGAATTTATTTTTTTTAAAGAAAAAAATTTTGAGAGTTTTTGATGGTTTTTTTGTAATCAATATTTTGCTGAAAAATTCTATCTATTTTATTTTTCAAATTATTTAATACCGTTAAAAATAATCTAATAAAATAATAAATAGTTGTTGGCAACAACTAAGTTTTTCAAAAATTAACCAAAATTGGCTTAGACTGGAATGGACAGAAATGCTTTAAATCTGATTGTAAATTGTTTGGCTTAGTAAAAAGGAAGGATCTCACGATCATGATCCATGAAACCCCGACTTTTTATATGATCATCATATTTAATACTTAAACTAATAATACTTTAATAAACTTTTTAAACCGTTTTTACTACGGTCGGCTACAGATCAAATTACGAATCAAAATATAAGCTTAACTTATCTATTGGTGTTCATAAGGTCCCAAAAGATCCGTTCCCAACCTTCCTTGGCATTAAATTTGATTCAAAAACTAGACTCCAAAATGTATGACAAATTGTTATGCCTAAAATTAACCTAATTCGTAAGATAAAAGGTCTAAAACTTTACAACTCTATTTTCTTATGCAAAATAATTTTTAGAAATTTTATTCGATCACTAATTGATTACTTATTTATCCCACTTTCAAGTTCAACCTCTAAAAATGCAAAACAAAATAATCAGGCATATCAAATTCTTCCCATTGAAAACGAAGATCAATACCATTCACAAGAGTCTAAATATTGACATGGTATTAACCAGATTTAAACTACTTTTAGATAAATTCCTACACAAAAGAATAGATCACCAGCAACTATTAGATGATTTAAATGACTATCTGACAAACAAACCTGTTCCAAACAAAAGGTTCAACAGCTTATATGAAAATTTTAGAAAAACTATCATTTAGTAAAACAAAACTTTATACTTCTTAGTCCCAACTCATCAAATTTACACTGTATTACTTTGTTATAATCATTTTTGTTTTCTGATATACTCACAAAGATTTTCCTTTTTAATATTTAGCTCTTCATTTTAAAGACTAGGCTAAAAAGAAGGACTTTGATCCATTCTGAGTGGCCTGAGGATTTCCTCAAATCATTTTTTAATAAAATTTTTAAAATTTAGATTTTAAATTTTAATAATACGAATCACTCATAATTGAGTCATGCTCATTGATTTAAACAACTCCAGTTAAAATATTTTCATTTTCAAATTCTAATATTGGAATACGTAAACATTCAAAATCAATAAATTTATAAGTATTAAATGATCTCAAAACTTGGGTTGAAATTTTCAAGTAAAAAGTTCTCTTTATTATCATGAAATGAAATGACTGGATTACATCTATTTTGCATTGCAGTGGCTTTAAATATAAAGTAAATTACTTCCAAATTTTGAGCTTAAATAAAATAACTGTTTTATTATTAGAATATTAAAGTTTTAGTTTAAAGCTTCTAACAATTCTTTTTCTAACAAAACTTAAACTACTCAATATATGAACATTTTTCATCATTTAGTCTATTCTAAATTTTTGAATTAATTTAAAAATTTAACAGGAAAATGATTAGAAACTAAAAAAAAAATACTAAAATAAGGATGAAGTCACAAGTCAGATCCATATTTTATTCATTGATTGGATTAGATACAGAATTTGTCATGGATCAAGAGCGAAAAAGTTATAGCTCTAATTTGTCTGATGACAAGACACTAGCAAATACTGATTCATTTACTTTTACCGCAAAAAACTCAAAAAGCACCAGTACAGACTCAAGTATAGACTAATAGAATGAAATAAAAGAAAAATCAATTTAATATCAACTCATTTTTTTATTTTTATTTTATCGAATTTAACTTTATTTTAATTTAAATTTTTTTTTAATCTGAAGTAGCTTTAACTCGGAACAGGAAAACAAATAAAAAAAATATCATGATTTAGCAAATTTAACTTCGGGTGAGATCATTAATTAAAACATTTACACTGAGCAATCATAAAAATCCAGATCGGCGTTAAATATGCAAGACTATGAAAAGCACACATAGATAAAAAAAAACAGTATATTTCGATCAAATTGTGTGATCAGCTGATAACATTTTGAACAAGGCTTGTAGAATGAATAAAGAAATAATCAAAAGAATTTAAATATTATATAAAATAATGAAATATTAAATTAAAAATAATGAAATTTTTCAATTTTTTAATTGGGTCTACCCGGTTATGTGAACATTTGGTCACATAATATGTGAACAAAAATTGTTCACGGCTTAGGTGAACAAAATGTTCACCTAATTTTAAAAACTTATTTTTTGTTAACATAAACACTAATGTTCACTTAAACCTTGACTGTTCACATAAAAATTATCTTTTTCACCTAAACTAAATCATGTTCACATAAACCTCGACTGTTCACATAAAAATGCTCTTGTTCACCTAACATTCAATGCTAAAAAATTAAAAGAATAAAAAAATAAAAAATTTCATAAATATTTTTTTCATAAGTTTGTTAAAATTATTTTGAAACTTTTAATCATGTAAAAAGAAAAAGTAAGCGCTTACTTAAATTTAAGAACAAGTGATGAAATATTTAAGATATATAAAAGTATCAGAGTCCACGGTTGAAAATGTAGAAAAAGTACTTAGTAACAAGCGTAATCCAGTGAAATGCGTTTTATGCGGTAAATATTTTGAAGGTGAACGTGGACTAAATTTACACAAATCAAAAAGTCATTAAATATATTGACCATTAAAGAAAAAAGACTAAAATATTATTATTTACTTTACTAAACGAGCTTATTCATGATTATAATTAATAAATTTTTTTTGTTCACGTATTCTCTTTCTGTTCACGTAAATTTTATGTTGTTCACCTAATATCAGTTCTGTTCACATAACCACCTGGTGTTCACCAAAAAGGTTAAAAAATCACTTTATGTGAACAAAAATAATTTGTTAAAATTAGGTGAACATTTTGTTCACCTAATTGTTCACATAACCGGGTAGACCCTTTTTATTAAATTTTTAAATAGATATTATAAAGATTATTTTTAATTTTTATTATTGAATACATAGCTCATGACTAATGATAGAAGAGTTTTGAAAATCTTTTCATTAGGGTTAGAAAAAATGTGAAAATATTTATTTTACCATGTAAAAGCAAATATTTTCGTAAATCTCATTCTAAATTTTTATGACAAACTAATTAATAATTTATTTTTGTACGAAAAGCGTATTAAATGTAAATATTTGCCTGTGTATTATAAATTATTTGGCATATATTATAAATAAAGACTATTTCATACCTGTAAAATAAATTAACTTATGAAAAATTCAATTGTCACATACACTCAATAAGAAAAATAGAAAAATAATCGAGTCCAATTGCCGAGTTCAAGAGCTTAGATTTAACTATGCTAAATAATTCTTAGAATAATTCACGAATAAATAAGAAATCGGACACCAAAAATATGCTGTTTTAAAATTACAAATTTGACTCAAAATTTTTTTAAAAGTTAATTATCAACAAAAAAAATAATGAATTTAATGTCAATATGGATATTGTCTATTTTGTTTGTGTAAGTTTCTAAAATTTAATAAAAATTTAAAAAAAAATTTTTTTTTTTTTTTTCTAAATTCAAGAAAACAATATCAAGCCGAAAATGAACAAGTAATTAATTTATCAGTTGTAGCCTGTGGTGACCGTGTACCGGAAACATTGGTTTTACTAAAGTCAGCATTGATGTTCACTGTGTCCAGATTAAATTTTTTTATTTTTACCGAAAAATCTCTACAGAATCAATTTATTGATCAGTTTAATCAATGGCCGAAATTTGTTCAAAAAAAATTTACATACTCAATTTTGGAGCCGAAATTTCCAAATAACAATCGCGAAGAATGGCGCAAATTGTTCAAATTATGCGCATCACAGAGAATTTTCTTGCCCGAAATCTTAGACCAAGTAGACTCATTGCTCTATGTTGACACAGATGTTCTTTTTTTGACAGATCTCGACCAGGTCTGGTCTCATTTCAAAGAGTTCAACCAAACACATTTGGCCGCACTGGCCCCAGAGCATGAAGAGGCAAATATGGGATGGTATAACCGTTTTGCCCGGCACCCGTATTACGGCCGACTGGGCCTCAATTCTGGTGTGATGCTCATGAATTTGACTCGAATGAGAGAATTTGATTTTGTTAACAAAATTCTGCCATTGTACCAAACATATCGCTACAACATTACTTGGGGTGATCAGTGTTTGCTCAATATTTTGTTTAAATTTCATCCGGATCGTTTGTATGAATACGATTGTTCATGGAACTATAGGCCAGATCATTGCATGTACGGTTCTAATTGTAAAACAGCTGAAAAAAGCGGTGCCAAAATTTTGCATGGATGTCGACGAGTGTTTCAAAGTGAGAAAGAGCCCGCTTTTCGCGAGATATACAAAGCTTTTGAAAAAGTAAGTGACAAAAAAATTTATTAAAATAAGATAATTTTACTTTTTTATTAGTACGACTTTACAGAAAAGTCAATTAGAAGTTTGTATGAACAAGTAAGAAAAGCATTCGAAAAAAATAGCCTCACGGCTACTTATTGCGGCAAAGTCAAAGACATATTTTTGAAAAATTTAAAGCCTGGCTTAAAGAAGCACAAACAAATACTAACTCAGGAATACTTAAATTTTGACAAAAAAGATGAACTTTAAAAAATATTTTTTTTTTCTTTAAATATATTTTTTTTAAATCTAATTTAAATGAATAAACTAATTTTCATTATGTCCATGATTGCGTTTTCTTACTCTGGGCGCTTCTACAGGCAGAATTCTGCGCCTTTGCTTGGGCAATTTGGCTCTTGCTCTCAAATGATTGAAAAAATTTGTAAATATTTCGACCACTATTGTCATGGGCAAACCGACCATAAGTACACCTGTCACTGCACATGCACCTCCAAATAGACGGCCTAGAGATGTTTTTGGCGAAAAGTCTCCATATCCAATTGTTGTTAGTGAAACAATGGCGTACCAAAACGCTTCTGGTATACTTATGAATATGTTATTGTCTGGGTCGTCTGTTGTCAATCGTTCAGCGTAAAAAATTATTGCTCCTTAAAAAAAATTATTTAAGAATAAATCATTTAAAATTTTTTGTTGTTGTTTAATTATAAAGTAGTTGGATAAGTCTAAATTTTATTTAAGAAAAAAAATTATTAGGTTTGGCTAAAAACAAATACAAATTGAACAATAAAATTTCTATTTTTACTTTTTTGAAATTAACTAAAATAAAATAAATTTAAAAAAAAATTAGGATCATGTCGACTTTGTGATCAAGTGTTCACAAAAATGTGATCATAGTTCTCATGTCCAAAATTTGATCAGTAATCAATGATCACATAACTTGTGACCAAAACTTCCATTAATAAACCAAAGAATTTATGTAATTTTTTTTCTGTGATGAGTAAAACTTTTAATTTAAACTAAACTTAACTTGAATTTAAAAAAAATTCAGTTCTATTTTTACATAAAAAACAAGAAAAATGTTAATTGTTTATGTTTCTTGGACATGTGCAATTTAACGCCCTTTTGATTTTTGATAAATAAATCACATATGCTACAGGCCATCGGATTTGGATGCTTGCTCAGCGCTTTTCTTGCCACCAAATTGGCTTCATCAGAAGGTTTGTTAATAACATAAATTTCACATTATAAAATCGCTTAAGAAGAAAAAAATTTTTTGTGATCACCTTTTGGACATAAGAACTATGATAGCATTTTTTGTGAATACTTGATCACAAAGTCGACATGACCAAAAAAAAATATTGAGTTAAATTGATTATTTAATTTGACTTATTAAAAAACAAAATTTGAAATAAAAGATATATTTTATAGGTGCAAAAAAGTGTATTAACTTTTAAAATATATTTTATTTTAATAAATTTCAAAAAAGTAAAAAGGAAATTTTTTTCTAAAATTTGTATCACATAAAATTTTTTTGATAACCCTTTAACTTAAAGTCATTTTTTATTTCAAATACTCGAAAAGCAAATGATCTTCTGATTGATTTGTGTTTTTTACCAAAAAAAAAATATTCGAACCACATATAACTAATGTTTTTAGTTTAGAAAATAATTTTTTCACTTCTAAAAAATATGTAGAGTGAAACTATACCTTTATAAAATTAAAAAAATTTCAATTACTGTTCAAATAAAAAAAGTCCAACATGGACAAAAAATAAAAATATCTGGAAAAACAAGGAAATGAATTTTTTAATGATTGAACGAAATCCAAATGATATTATTAAAGGCTTTACCCACAGATGACCCATCAAGATTAAAAGTTTCTATTCATTATTATTTTTTTTTTCAAAAATTCGAAAAAAAATAAAATTTCGAGTTTAAACTTGAAATTTTTCAAACAAAAAAATACTTGGGGAATACTCAGATGAAAAATAAGCAAAAAATTAAAAGTTTCAATTTAGTCTATTTATATTTAAAAAAAAATTGTCAGTCATCATCTAAAAGTTCAACAAAAGGCGAAAAGAAGAGCAAAATTGAAGAGTCGAAAAATTTTAAATGACTCAAAAAATGATTTCATTTTCCAATATTAAAATTATAAATTTTGTTAAAATGCTTTTTTTTAGAGGATTTTTTTCCGAAAATAAATTTTAACTTAAATTAAAAAAATAAATTAAAATAAAATTTAGGCTTAATTTTAAAATTTATTATCAAATAGATGGACTTACCATAAAGAGTGGATGAAACCAAGATGAAAAAAACTAAAAGTTGCAAAACAGGCGCACTCGACTTTAGACTGGTCAAAATTACTTTGGTGCCAGGATGATAGGATAATAGACGCAATAGGCGTATTACTCGAATAACTTGAAAACTTTGCAACAAAAAGCTTTTGATAAATATTTGCAAAAAAAAATCTATGACTGCCCAACTAGTGGCAATAAAATCACATATATTGTCTATGTTGTGCATAAACTCTATTTTATTTGGCGATACCAAAAACCGCACTGTCATATCTATTATAAACCATGATACTGATATGTATTCCAAAGCAATCAAATATGACATAAGATTATTGTCAATCAAGCGAAATGATTCAAATTGGCGTTGTGTAACATTACTTGTCTCTTCAAATTGACGGTCAAATTTAACTATTTTAATTTTAGAGTCCGAATAGGTTTCAAGCCATAGAATTACAACTGACAAAACAATCATTGAAATTTGAATACTGGCTATGATTTTGGCCGGAAAAGAAGACTTTGGTTCTTCGAACAATTGCCAAATAATTGGTTTTACTCTATTGAAATATCCCATTTTGCTATTTCTCAAAATTAAATGCTCATCTAGTCCAAATTTGATCATCAAGTCATGTTTTGAAGTTTTATCAACATCTATGTTCAATCTGTCCAACATTGACAATGTTTCTTCGGTTTGTCTATGCTTGGTGTAAGTCTTCCAGCAACAAGGCTCGACTTGATTCGAGTCAAGACCCCAGAACTCGAGCTCCTCTTCGAACAAAGGTCCGCAAACATTTATGGGATAATGCAACTTGCCTGTTCGATAATAATTCAATATTTGACTAAAGACTCCTGGGTGTCGGTCAAAAAAATACTCGTTTGTAGCCGGGTCGTAGTTTACCAGTGCCTCGGTCAAACGAGAAAGCCTTGTGGCAGGAATTTTTTTCAAAATTGTCTTGTACGTTTCGAACCTGGTGCCTCCTACGTTCAGGATAACCCGATTTTCTATATCCATATCGACAGTAATCTGATTCCCATTCATTTTCCACACACTTCTCTTTTATTCTCTCAGACTTTGAAAACAATTTTAATTAATTGAACAATACCGGAATCATTTGGATTAATTGAAATTGAAAGAAAATAGTTCTAAATCCTTTTTTATTTCTTTATTAAATCAAAAATATTTTTCATGGAGCATAATTTATGGCTTTAAGATCGAGTTTTTATTGATTTATTTAATCAAAAAATTCAATGTGCTAAAAAACTTTTTCTTTAATTAAAAAAAAAAAAAAATTTTTTCTTTCCATTAAGTTAAATATTTATTTATTCTTTTTTAAGAAATAAACTATTTGAACAACTTGTTTGCTATTTGAAAAAAAAAATGAAAATTTTCTTATCAACGGGTTAAAAATTTACTCTTCTAAATAAAAAAAAATTAAATTTTTCACTTTTAACAAGATAAATTATAGAATGGTCAATGCAATTTTAAATGAAAATTTACTTAAAATTTATTAGTATAGTAATTACCACTTTTATTTAATTCGATTGACTTCCTTGATTTAAATCGATTACTGAATTTTTGTGATGCAAAATTTCCTCTCTCGAGAAGATAAAATTATTAACATTTTTAATTAATCAAGAGTAAAAAAGAATAAAATTAATTCATAGAAAAATAGAACTCGACTTGAGAATAAAGATTTAAAATTTTTCGTTTTTCAGATACTGAATGAGCATAAACTCAAGAATGATAAACTTAGCTTCAAGGTATATGATTTGTTTGAATAGATAAAAGAATATTATCATAATTTTGGATTAGAGAATCAATGATTGAATCTAGAAATAAACCTTTGAGCCTCTGCTGATCATAAAAATTTATTAATATTTTCAATGAATTGTTTAAATAAAAGAGTTGAGTTTAGCTTGTTTGATAGAGAATTGAAAGAGACTTGGTCTAATAAAATAATCACATTAATTATTTAACTGTTGCTAGAAGAATGATTATAGAAAAATGATTCGAGACTTATTATTTTAGAATGTTTACCCATAGAATTAAAAATCTTTATTGATTTTTGAAGCTCATTTTTTTTTCTAAAAAATTCGCTTGTTCATCTATTAAAAGAGGAAGAGAAAAGATCGGAAGAGAAGTGTTGCATGTATTTGAAACAAGGCCTGAAAAACTAATTAAATTTATCTATTTTAGAAAAATATTGTGGGGTTTATATGTTGAAATTATATTTGTTTTGTAATTTTTTTTTCTCGTTATAAAACGCTTGATCCGTCATAATTTGTTTAATTTACAAGTCATGAAAAAAAATTATTAATGAGGAATAAAAGTCTAATTACAACTTTTTATGCTAATTAAGAGAAAAGTTTTCAAATAATCAAGAAGAAGAAAAATGAATTAAAAGTTTTAATAATTGAGAATTGTGCTTATTTAAGAGGCACTTGGAATTAGAGAAAAATGATCGAATTTTAATGCACATGAAATTTACATGCTCTTTAATTTTTTTTTTCTAAAATATAATAAATTTAATTAAATGCGTTCCAATTACAATTTAGTTAATTAATAAAAATTAAATATCAATTTTAACTATTTTATTTTCATTAATATATTAAAATGCAACCATTTATTGAAAAATTAGAAACAATTTTTTATTCTCATATTTTTATAATCAATTTTATTAAACTCAATTTTAGATTCGAGACAAAAGTGACAGAGTAATGCTTAAGTTTAAATTAAACATAAATTCTTTTTTGAATTTTCCTTTATAACTAAATCACTATTTGGATCGATAAAAGACTACTCCTTACCTTGTTTGAATTCATTATCACTATTATTCAAAATTTGATATTTTACATCATGAAGCTTTAAATAAACTTAACACTAGAAAGCCCGAGGGGTTTTTTAGATCCCTTTTTAAAAAAATTAAACTTGAATGTTATCTCTTAAAGATATAAAGTTTTAAGAAATTACTCAAAGTAACTAAAGATAAAATTGTATAAATTTTTTTTTTTTTTAATTTTTAAATAAATTTTATCTATTATTCTTGAAATTTTAATTTAAAATTTTTGTAATTAATCAGTCGGGCTTTCTAGTGTTAAATTATCAACCATCTCGGATCGACTTTTAGAATTGAGTGGGATATTTGTTAGGGCTGGTCTAAGTGACTCTGTTCCATTAGTTGTCTATTTAGAGGAATCAAATAAATAGATCGAATCTTCTATCAATGACTTCTTCATAAACTACGTGGTTATGCATTAGGTGGTTTTGTGAATTTGAAGAACAAAAAGAACAAAAATTCTTCCTTTTTTGATAAATCAAAATTTACTAAAATAAAATATATTTAAAAAAATACTGCAACTTAGTGCAACATACTTTGTTGCATCTTTTTTAAACTTTTTTTTTGTCTTATATCTACACCAGAAAAAATTATTTTAGGTAAAAAAGATGCAACAAAGTATATTGCAATAAGTTGCAGTAATTTTTTAAATATATTTTATTTTAGTAAATTTTGATTTATCAAAAAAGAAAGAATTTTTGTTCTTTTTGTTCTTCAAATTCACAATACCGGTTTGGTGAGAAATGCTTTATATTCTGGTTGAAGAATATAAAGCAGGCCTCGAATCAAAATACCTCGAATACCCGACTCAACTGTGTAATTGCTACTTAACTATTTCTTCTTTTTTCTCTGAACAATTAAACATTTAAAAATATGTATCCTGTAACTCTGAGCTTTTAAATGATCAGTTTCATTCCGTCTTTAATAAAGAAATCAATCATACTATGCCTTTTTTTCTTTACGTACTTCCTTTACTTTCGATATTGAGAATGTCATGCGGGAGCTCAACGAGGATCTGATTGAACGGAGACTTGAGAAATTAGATGCAAACAAATCGATGGTCACAGACGAAGTACATCCACTGATACTGAAAAACTGCGCAAAAACGATGTCAGTGCCATTGAAGATTACTTATGCAATATCATCTGAGACAGGAAAGATTCCAAAAGAGTGGAAAAGAGCAAATGTATTGCCGATCTACAAAAAACGAAGTAAATTAGAGCCAGTTAATTATCGACCCCTATCACTTACGTCAGTTACTTGTAAAGTTCTGGAAGGTAACGGGTGTCCAATAAAGCTTGACCCAAATTATAAATTAAAAAAAAAAATATGAAAGGAATGTTTGTTTCGGATGACATTTAACACAGATATCAAAAGATATTATCAAAAACATCCAAAAATCGCTAAAATTATATTAAGTTAAAAAAAATGGGTTTTTGTGAATAAAATGTAATATCTTTTGAATGGAATGATATTTTTTTGCCAAATTTTGTATGATTATAGTAAATACTCAATTTTACACAAAAAACTATGAAAAATATTCTTCATGAAAATTTAAGACACTCCATTACCTTTTTATAACTAAAAGTGTCAGTCTTTACAAATAATAATCCTGTTTCAAAAATACTTTGACTAAGAAGATGATTATACACTTTAAAAATAGCAAAATGAATCAAGTTTAAGATTTAATGTTATATTAGTCACTGGTTAACTTAGACTTGTACCGCATCAATGACTTGTTCATAAACTACGTGGTTATAGGTTAGGTGAGAAAATAGTAAGGTGGTTCGAAGACTTTTTGAGTATGAGAACTCAGCGAGTTGTATTTAGTGATGGAGTTTCTAGATGGTCGGAGGTACTGAGTGGAGTTCCGCAAGGATCTGTACTTATACTCCTGCTATTTGTTTTGTATATAAATGATCTACCTGACTGCGTTTCAAATAGAATGGAATTGTATGCAGATGACTCAAAAATACTTGGCATAGTTAATAATTTTTATGAGAGAGCAATTTTACAGAAAGATCTGGATGCAGTATGCCAATCGATAGAGATTTAGCGTATGGGAGCTAAAAAATGTAAAGTAATGCATTTAATTACAAACTAAATGTAAGCCTTAATAAACACAAAATAGCAACTCAAATGTTTTACTAGCAACCACAGAGTATGAAAGGGATCTTGGAGTGATGGTTTCATTAGATTTAAAGTGGATCCGCCGGGGCGTTAAGAGGAAATAGCTTAAATAAATTTCGTTAGTGATCTAGATATTTTTCTGATAAACTATTTTGGTTTCTGTAAGTGAGCTCTTTAGGTGTCCCAGGTCTTATTTATTTTTTTGAGGTTTCATAAATTTAATAAATTTTTACGCTCTATTCTCACACATTTTCTGATAATGCTTTTAAACTTTCATATTGATATAATAAATAAAGTCTAAACAAATTAAATTATGATTAAATTAATTTATTTTTTATAAATTCTTTTAAGCTAAATAATTGAGTTTTGATGTTCTTAATTTTTTAAAGAAATATTCAAATTGGATGTAAAATCTAATTATCATGTATTTTATATCAATTTGAAGAATGAAATTAATTTTATTTTTAAAAAAAATTTATAAGCTATCTAAAAGGGGTCTAAATTTATTTTTTATTCATCTAATAAACCAAATAATTTATTCAACATATTTGCAAGAATATTCAGTATATTAATTCCTACTTGATTTAGCTTTCCAAAAGTACTAACAATTTAAAATCATTTAATTTTCTTCTTAGTATATGTATCACTGTTTATCTGAAAAAAAATCCAATTTTTTTCATTAGTATAAATTGCATTATATGATTTTTAAGTCAATGAAATAAATAAATTTTTGGGTCAATTTTAATTTTGATTAAAATGAAAAATTCAGTAAAAATTTTTCGTAGCAAGATGAACAGAAAAACAGAAGCTTGCGTTAAGTGCAAAAAAGAAATAAATAATGGGTCTATTATTCTTTGATGACCGATTAGATCATTGCATCAGAATAATAATATTTAAACTGGTTGAATGTTAAACTGTCCGTAGCTTAAGCTATCAAACCGTTTCACTTGTTAAAAAAAGTGTTGGTGAATAGGTTGACTCTTTGCAAACAATATTTGATTGAAACTTGATCACAAAGTCTCTTTGTTTCTAATTTCTTTTTTAGTTTGTCATTTTTTCTTTAGTAATTAAAATATATTTTGCATAAAAATATAATTCAAATTAAAAACAAAATAAAAATCAAGTAATACTTGTGATTAAATAAGTTTAAACAAAATTAAAAATCTACTAAACTAGATTTTTTTTAAAGATGAATTAAGATCTATTGAAATTATTTGTTTACTCTATTAAAAAACATTTTAATTAATAAAAATCAATAAATTATTTTAATTTTTATTTTCTTTTAATCTAAAACTATTTATTTCGAGTTAAATTTTGGATACGAATGGCAACACGAGAGAGTTCATCAATTATTTGCACAAGTGTTGACTTTGAAGCAGCTATGGAAGTTGTACCATGCAAAATCGAGCCCACTAAAGGCACCAATTTGATTATGTCAACAAAATCAGATGCCATAACAGATGGAATCATCCTGATCAATGCGTATGATATTTGATTGATATCTTTTAGCAGAGCATATGATCCATATTTATTTGTAGATAAATCTTGAATTACTTTTCTCCATGCTAAATTGCTTTCTTGGGATAGTTTTTTCAAATTTTCATTAGTCAAACCCAATTGTTTTCTATAGAACCAAATTTCGGCGGAGAGCAAAGCAATATCGGCAATTATGGTCAGACCTGGTCCTGTGATTAATGTACCAAACAAACTGCTTTGAACAGACACACTATATGACCGCTTTTTTAAGACTTGACTTTTTTTTTCAATAATTTCAGACGATAATGGATCAATGGTCAAAATAAATGCAGTCATTTTATCGTTTTCTAAGTTTTCTATCATATCTTGATTTAATTTAGATAGATCATCTTCTTTAATAATGTAAATTCTACTCTTAACTTGGGCTGATACGCTAAGCTCAAAGTCTTTTTCAAATCCTACTAGAAACAATTTTTTTTTTTTTGATTCAAAAAAATCACAAATCTTTTGATCAAAGGCACTAAATTTGTTCGTTCTGAACAAAATAAACAAGTCAAATTTATCTATGTTTATTGAAGAAATAAAATTTTGGAAATTTAAACTGTTAATGTCAGTATTTGGCAATAAATCCCACAATTGTATTTTTGAATTGTTTCTGTGATGGTAAACATCTAGTTTTAAATCACTGGAAGTGGACACTGAACCATAGCTAGTCAGTCTATTCATAAGCAGTTTTTTTAGCTCGCTGGTTGAATCACCGATAACACCTATGTCAATTTTAGCCTCTTTCCATGAATTTAAATAATTGGAGCCATTGTCACAAGCTATTTTGCTGTTAAAAAAATTCATTTTAATTTAGTAATAATTTAGGGTTTTTTTTTATGGTAATAAAGTTTATTTTTAATTTATTTTTTAAAGCTTATCCTTAAAATTTTTAAACATGGAGAATCTAAAAATACGCTATAAAAAAAAAATTTACAGCTAAAATAAATAAAATTTAATGAATTGTTTCTAATTGCTCTTTGAAAAATATTAAACTTGCAGAATTTAGTTAGCCACTTAGAAATTTGAAAACTAGTTTTCCTCTTAAATAAATGGGCCCTACTTTTTTTTTTTTATTCGAAGAATTGAAGTATAAAAGTAAATTTCGGTTAGTTTTATGTATTCGAATGAAAATATTTTTCTTTTTATTAATAAATAAAAAAAAAATTCAAAAAATAAATTATTTTCTTGTTAGTCAAAATACTATTTTTATTAAAGAGAATCAAAAATTGAAACTTATTTTCCTCATACGTATTTAGTTTGGGAATGATTAAATTTAATAATATTTTTTTATTTTTCTAGAACGGAATTTTATTTTATTTAATCCCCAAATCAAAAGTTGAAATTTTAGTTATTTCATCTAGAAAATTTTAATTTAAAAGTTTTCCGTTTATGAGCCTGAGCACAATCTTTTGTTAAAAAAATACTAAAAAACCCAAATAAGTAAAGATTAGTTCAACAATCTATCAACCAAATATTAATATAGTTTTTTTCATTCTTGAATCTCTTTAAAAAGTGTTCTTTAGATTAATTTTTTCAAAGGAAGGTCTAAAAACTCATTCATATCAAGATTAATGGTTAATTTTTGATTTGAATTATTTAAAATAGTTGTCTAAGTAGTTAAAAATATGAAAATCTCTCCTAGATACTAAGGCCCAGATTGCACCTAAGTAATCAAATATAATCGCTATATAAAATGGGCTTCACTAAGATATCCTTCAAGTTTTCTATCTATTTACTATTTGTTTCGAAATGACTTTCTAACAAAATGATTATTTTTATGGAGCTTTCATATTTTTATCTTTTGTCATAAATTTATTGTGATTCAAAAAGAAAAAAAATTTTTAATATACTTTTAAATTTAAAATCGTCTCTCAAATTTAAAATACCTAGTGGTAATTTTATACACAAATTAAGTTAGAGATTATTTCAAAAAAATTTTTTTTTTATAATTTTTAAATCTTAGATCGGATGACAATAAGAAGAAGAAAAAAAAATTATTTATGTTTTTGAATTTTGTATTTTCATAGAAAAAAAATATATTAGGTGATTAATAGCTTTCTGTTAAGAGAGCTTTGCCGGTGCGTTTTAAATGATTTATGGCTAATTTATATGTCAAATTGAACATTAAAAAAAATTGGAAAAAAATTCAAAAAGATTCCGAATTTTGAATTAGGACGCTTTATTGAAGCCAGGCAAGCAAAAATTAATCAAGGCTATTCAAAATAGGAAAACCTAAATAGACAAAATTGATTTCATTTGTTTTTTCTAAAAGGTCAATTACTCTTCGATAAATTTGAATATTTCAAGTCGACCAACACTTTGGCTAAAATTTTGTTAGTTATTTAGGACGAATAGAAAATGCTAATAACAACAAAACTTAGACATGAATCTAAATTAATCATAATGCATTCATTTTTTTTAAAAGAAAAATAATAAAATTTATACATTCATGTCAAACAGGTATATATTTACATTTCTAACATAAATTTTTATTGAGGTTAAAAAAAAAATTTACATCGAGAAACAAAAATAGCTTTGAATTTTAACAGCAAAGCAATTAAAAATAAAAAGAACAAAAAAGGTAACGCTAATTTAAGTCTTTCATTATATTTTAGTTAGCAGAATTTTTTTTTTTCAATTTTTTTAGGAATTAACTTTTATTTTGTTTATCATTTAAAATGGAGTTTTTTTTTTTTAAAAAATAAAAATTAATGATACGTGATAAGATAAGCATTGAGACTAAAACGGATGGCGTTCAATTTTCAATGAGGTTTTTAATTAAAAATTTATCAAGAGATTTGTAGATTTTTAATTACGGATTTAGTTTATAGTTTTTAGTATTTAGCTTGAGACCTATTGTGCAATTAAATTCTATTTTATTTAAGAGAGATTATTCTATGGCAATTAGCTTGCCAGCAAATATTGATTTGGACTAGTCTTTTTTGCCAAGCCCAGTTTAAATTTGTCCAATTTGGATAATTATGGTCATTAGAAAAAAAAATAAAAAAAAAAATATTTTTTTGTTTTGAATCATTATTTTTATGTCAAATATGATCTTTTTTTCGTGGGCTTATTACAACAAAAATATTGATACTCTTAACATTTTTAATTGATAGGTGGATGGCCCGAAAATATTTTTCCTACTAAGGTGCTATTTTAAAGTCAAGTAATTAAGCATTTAAATGACCATAATGATTATTTTATATGACTATTTTGGTCCAATTTAAGATCATTCTAATTGCATAAACACACGACTAGAAATATTTTTATTTTCTTCTCTAAAGGTTATTTCAAAAAAGATTATAACTAATTGATTAGGTTTTATATATTTGAAAAATAAAGATTTAACCAAAAGATTAAAGCTTTATAGTTTAGAAATTTACTAGAATAAAAAGAGTTTAAACTTGTCCACAATTCTTTCATTTTGACTTGAAATGTTTGAGAGCGTACAGCGCTGTATTTCCGAGTTTATTTAGTTTGGCATTTAGACCGAGATTTTAATCTAGCTCTAAGATGATTAAATTATGGCCACTAAACAAACAACTATGAGACCCTGGGCCATTTATACACACACACACACACACACACACACACACACAGCTCAATTAAGACCTATTTTATAAAATTTGTTTATGCTCAAAATTGATTGATTTGGTCACTCTTACTTACTATGAGATATGATCTTTTACAGATTCGAAATCAAAACCCATTTACCGTGAAATATTCAAGTTTGTTTAAAATCAATTCAAGAGCCCTTGAGTTAGTTTAGAAAATCGTTTCACTTTATGTTTAAGTTTGTCAAATGGTCTCGGACTCTTAGAGCACTTATAAAATTCTCATCTTATAAACTTGTGAGATTAGAAATTAAGAGCTATTTAGTATTTTTATTCTTAATTGTTTTAATTAGAATTTTTTAAAAAATTAGAAAATTTTTTAGGAAAATTTATTTCAAGGATAATTTGTGCTTGGCTTCAGAAGAGATTTAAATGGACAATTGATTTGAAATAATAGGCTAGAAAAATAGGGTTTTTGGATTAGCACATAAAGTAGACAGCTGTCATAGAGTGATTTATCGAATATGCCCAAGAAACGAATGAGATCATGGATGGATTAAATTACAAATAAATACTTTGATTAAACAAGATAGCCGGACAAGTTGTGTCAAGCAATAGAAGATATTGAATTGTTTCTATACATATATATATATATATATATTTTTTTTTTTTTTTTTATTTCTCGATAAACTAATCCATATAAATATTCGACCTAAATTCCAAAATTTACGGTATATACCAAATTATCGTTCAAGCATTCAAATATTTAATTAAACTCTAAAAATTGGATCAAATTGAGGACAAACTTTAAAAAAAACAAAATTCAAGCAAACATTAATGCATTTTATTCTCTTCTTTTTCTATTCAAGTACATTTTGTTTCTGTCTAATGAAGGAAAAAATGAAGCCAGATTACGTCAAATTATGCGTTACATAATTAAAAAATTTATCTACTTTATTTAACACCTGTTGTTGTAAGACTTAAGCGAAGACTTTTTCATTAATTTTGAATGGAAAAAAAAAAATAATTTAAATCTAATGTAAATGCATGCAATTTTCTAAAATAATTAGCTGCTAACTTAAGACTCGACTATGAAACGAATCATGCACGCAATTTAAATGACTGTTCATATTGTGTTTAATTTTTCTAAATACTAAATTTCCTATTTTATTTTATTTTTTATTTTTTTTGTCTAAATTTAATTTAATTTATTTTTAAATAATTTGCTTTAGAGTTAGAAAAAAAAATGCCACCTAGACCGGTAAATGTTCGCGTTATTACCATGGACGCTGAATTGGAATTTTCCATTCAGCAGACCACGACTGGCAAACAGCTATTCGATCAAGTTGTTAAAACAATTGGTTTGAGAGAAATTTGGTACTTTGGTCTACAGTACAAGGACACAAAAGGTCTATTGACATGGCTCAAGCTTAACAAAAAAGTTTTGTCTCAGGACATATCCAAAGAGAGTCCATTGGTATTCAAATTTAGAGCTAAATACTTTCCGGAGGACGCCAGTGAGGAAATAATTCAGGACATCACTTTGCGCATGTTTTTCCTTCAAGTAAAAGAGTCCATTTTGATTGAGGAAATTTACTGTCCGCCCGAGACCTGTGTTTTGTTGGCCTCGTATGCCACCCAGGCCAAATATGGCGACTATAATCCGGCCGTTAATGTCAAAGAATTTTTGGCAAATGACAAACTTTTACCCAAAAAGTAAAATCAAAACAAAATTAACAATTTAGAAGAATAAAAAAAAAATTTTTTTTTTATTTTTATTTAGAGTTATAGATCAGTATCAGTACACTGAGTCAGAATGGCATGATAGAATTATAAATTGGTACAAAGAGCATGTCGGTGTTCTAAGAGAAGAGGCCATGCTCGAATACTTGAAGATTGCTCAAGATCTCGAAATGTACGGTGTTAACTATTTTGAGATAAAGAACAAGAAAGGCACTGACCTATGGCTCGGAGTTGACGCTCTTGGCCTCAACATTTACGAAAAAGAAGACAAGTAGATTATTTTGTAGACCTAAATTTTATCAAAATTTAATAATAAATGCTATTTAGATTGACGCCGAGAATCGGTTTTCCATGGAGTGAAATCCGCAATATTTCATTCAATGACAAAAAGTTTACCATCAAACCAGTAGACCGCAAGTCGTCTGACTTCATATTCTTTGCGTCAAGACTGCGCATAAACAAGCGCATATTGGCATTGTGCATGGGCAACCATGAGTTATACATGAGGCGTCGCAAGGACGACAGCATTGAGGTTCAGCAAATGAAGGCTCAGGCCAAGGAGGAAAAGCTACTGAAAGAAAAAGAAAGGTAAGAACGAGTATTTAGAAGAAATTCAAAATACTAATTGTTTGTTTAATATTAAGACAAACTTTGCAAAAAGAAAGACAAGCTAGAGAGTTGGCCGAAAAGGAAAAAAATGAGCTATTGGAAAAATTAAATAGATTAGAGGAGGAGGCAAACAAAGCTAGAGAAGGTAAACAATAAACATTAACTAAGACTTTTTGGCTATTCAATTAAATCAACATGCTCTTAATAATCTATATAAGCGATCATTTTTAGGACACAAATTAATCTTAGTTGAATAGCCATTTGTTAAAATGAGTTCGGACTTAGATTGTTCTTATTTAGCTTTGGAAGAGCAAACACAATTAACTCGCGAGTTGGAGGAAAGGCGCAAGCGTGCTGAAGAGGACAGAATACGCTTGGAACAGGAGCGCATCGCTGCCGAGGAAGAACAGCGACGAGCTTTGGAAAAGGCCAACTTGGAAAAAGAAGAACGCGAACGAATGGTAAATATTTTTGTCTTCCAAAGAGAAAAAAAGTTTTATTTTTAAGATTTTTAAATAAATTTAAATAGAAAAAATTGATTAAGAAGTTCGAATTAAAGCCCAAATTAAGTATTAGTAATTCATTTAGTTCTGATTATATGCCTTTTATTAAGATGAGTGTAAGATTTGACCAGCAAGTTATATATTATATAAATATATACATGTTTTTTTTACTATTATTATTATTATTATTATTATTTTGCTTGATTAAATGGACAAAATATCGTCTAATAGAAAAATCATGTTTTAAAATTTTTTATTTATTTTTTTTTTAATTCAATTAAAAATTAGAAAATTTTGTATTTAAAAAAATATTTTTTGGTCAAAATTTGGTTCACATTGTTATAATGAGAAAATTCGGAAAAAAATTAGTTCTAAATTTTTCTATGAAACGATATGAAGCCATTGAATTAATTGCCTTGATTATCAGACTGTTTATAATTTAAAAAAATTTGCATTGTTGAAAATAAATATTAAAAAAATTCCTTATTAATTTTAAATTAAATTAAAAGGCTTCTGCTGCTGAAGAAGCGCGTCGTTTGGCCGAGGAGAAAGCCGAAGAGGCGCAACGAAAAGCCGAAGAAGCCCAGCGTCTAGAAGAAGAACTGTTGAACGCACATCGCAAGGTCGAAGAGAGTCAACGAAAATTGGCTGATGTCACAATTAAAAACCTGAATGCAGCAAATGTTAGTAGCAATGGTTCGTCACACTCGTCGTTTTTAAACCAGAACAACAATCAGCATTATCATGCCAATGGCTCAGCAAGCTCTTCGTCAATTTCAAACCATTTACACGCAGACGACAATGAACATGATGAGGACGATGAGGCCAAAAACGAGAACGGAATCGAGCTTAAGCTGAACGAGTCATTGCCGCCGGAGCAATACCGTGAGCCAGCTGTCGATAAAAACCAAAAAATGAAGCAACAACTGGAAGAATTGAGAAGAGACTTGAGCCAGGTCAGAGATCCCAACAAGCAGACTAAAGAGGACACCATTCATCAGGATAATTTGAAAGAGGGTCGCGATAAATACAAAACATTAAAGCAGATCAGACAAGGAAATACCAAAAAGAGAATAGATGAATTTGAGTCTATGTAAATGATGAACGAATAAATAACAATAACCATTTAGTGTAAAATTTTTAATTGACCGAGCGATTAAAAAACATTCTTTAAAAGCATTTTAATTCAACCCTTTTTATCATTAATTTAAATTAAAATTTAAAAAATTGAGTTTGGATAAATTGGGCTACAAAAAAAAAGTTAGAACTCTTTTTTTTTTTTTTTTCATTTTTTAATCGAATTTATTTATGAATTTTGAAAAATAATTTCTAAAACGAAAAAACTTTAAAAAAAAAATAATTTATATATTTATTAAAATTTGTCTTTTATAATTTTTCTTTTGATTTTTTTTTTTCATTGTCATTTATTAGTATAATTAAATAAATTTAATTTAAAAAAAAAACTTCATAATTTATATTTTTTCCAAGAAACCCAAACTAGATACTTTTACTTATTACCCTTTTTTTTTTTTGGGTGCACATCCAAATCACATCAGCAAAAATTCTTCATTTTTCTTTAAAATGCACATCATCAAAAAAAAAAAAAAACAATTAATTAAAATGTGCAATAAATTACATAGTATTTTTTTAATTATTTGATCAAGATTTTTTTATTATTCTGATAAGTATTTTACTATTTAGATCAGTATTTAATATATAATGATAAGTAAAATCTATTAATTTGTAATGAAATGTAATATTGATTAAAAAAACAAACAGTTAAATAAAATAAAAAAAAAGGAATTTGATTTTCCTCTTTTGCGTTTTTCATCAATCGGTACATCTTTTGATGCTCTTAGTTTTTTGACATATTTTAATCTAATTGCAAGACCGACTAAATGTTTGCACATGTAATGCTTGAAAAAGGTTGGACAAGTACATTTACCTTGCTTCCAATTAACTACCATCTTCATTTGGTAGTGTCATGATCCAAACTGCAAAAGCTCTCTTTTTGAATTGGCAAAAAGTGTTCCAAGGCACTTCTTTCACATTTCTGATTTCTTCTTCATTTTCCTTTGATTCTTCACCAGCTGGTATGTAGTATTCTTTTGATGTTTCAAATACGCGCAATGTAAATGTTTTATTGCTTTTAGCCCAATGATAGCCTTCAGTGGCATCTCTAAGTGTTTCTTCTTTCTTGATCACAATTGGTAATGTTTGAGTCAATTATAAATTTTATTTTTGACATTATAAATTCAAACAGTTTTCTTTTTCTTATCATTTTCATTAAAATACTCATAAAAAAAAAAATTTTAAGTCCGGACTTGGACTATTTTTCGGACTTTTAAACAACTCTGATGTTTTATGATGTAACTTAAACTATATTTGTTAATATTTTTTTTTAATGGGCAGAAGAAGCTTCACTTAATATGGACAGAATGCTCTCATTTCGAATGTTAGCTCGAAGCCTTTATTTAATTTGAATTAATTATTAAATAAAAAAAAAAAATCTTTAAAAAAAAGAAGATATTTTTACATGTCATTGATGTTTAATTTTTGTCCTTTTCGAACCAGAAAAATTATTTCAAGCAAAAAAGGTGCATAAAAGTATGTTGCATTATGTTGGGTTTTAAATTGAAATAACTTTTTTTCTATAGATCTAAAAAACATTCTAGAAAATGTATCTACTGATACAGAGCATGTAATTTAATTTTCTATTATAAATTAATTGGATTTTGAAAAAAAACTCTACCCTTGTTTTCATAGAGATAAAAAATTTAATTTCGATTAAATGATTCAATAGTTATCATTTATCGAAAAAATTGCAAACTAAGCAATTAGAAATATTGAAAATCCTAGAATTACGAATTTTCTGATTATCCAACTTAGATTATTTTTATATTTTTAATTTCTTCAAAATAAGTTTTCGATAATTTTCGAAAAAAACTAAATTTAAAAAAATCTTATTTTGGAAAGATTAAAATAAAACTCAACAAATTTCATTTAACTATTAGGTTATTTGTTTATTTGTTTTATTTTTAAATATTTTAAAATAAATTCTTTTAATTCCGATTAATTTTAAAATAGACATGTATCTTGGTATTTAAGCTTGTGGAAAAACAATCAGTCTTTAAACTAGAACAAAAAAATGAAGCTTAATCTCGTATCGTTAATATTAGTATTTTTGATAGGAATATTTTGTGGAAGAACAGCCCAAGCATGGGGTGGTTCTGGTCTGTGGAATGGAGGATGGGGAAGTGGCTGGGGCCGAGGTGGATGGGGTCGCGGTGGTTGGGGAAGTTGGGGCCGTGGATGGGGCGGAAGAGTGGGCGCATGTGGCGGTAAATGGGCCTGTTAAATCTAAAAGAAAAAAATTATCAATTTTAATTATTTAACAATAAAAAAATTAAGCTATTATTTATCACTTTAAATTTTTATTTTACGAAAATTATAATTAAGAAAAAAAATATGGAAAAGTTTTATTAAACGAAACAAGGTTTATTTTTAACAAAGATTTACAATCATACTGAAAAAATTTCTTTTTTTATTTAATTATTGTCTATCACAAATTGAACAAATAAATTTTATAACAGTTCCATTAGAGGTGTGCCTTTTGAGTCGACTAATTCAACTTCAAAAATGAAACTCTTTTAATAAAAAATTATTATTTTTTTCTAATTTAAAGAAAATTTTTTTCAAGTCTTACATCTTCGATTAATTTTAGTGACAAAACATGAAAAAATGAGTATTGCATTTTTTTGAATTTAGAAAATTTGGTCAGAGTAAAATCTAAATAAAATAAATTTGAATTTGATTTTTTTTTTAAATATTTTTATACCTTTTATTACGAATGGAACCGCCAAGGGTGGAAGTTCCCAAACTTTGTCATTATTTTCCAATCGTGTACACGTATGATCAACTATAGCTGTTGTGCCATAATCAAAAAAAAATACTTGAATTTTATCTTTGTCTATAATTTTATCTATATAAGCTCTGAACCATTCGCCGCAATATTCTGCAATACACCATTTTATTTTCAAGTCAGCTAAAGGCTTCAGCTCATTTTCGCCTTTTTGATTTAGCAAATCAAACAGTTCGCGAAATTTATTCGATAACTTAATTTACATGTAAAAAAAATTAGGAAAAAAAACTGAATTGTTTCAATTACTCCTTCTTGTTCATTCTGAGCCCAAAAAAAACCGTTCGAACTAAAATCACTAACCAATATTGATTTGGTACTGAATATGTCTCTTGATAAGTAAATGTCCATGGTTTCCATACCGAAAACTTCAAAGTAAATTTTATTCAATTTTTCAGTCTTCATATCTTCTGGAATCAAGTCCAAATACAACTCATTGCTAACCATTTCCAGTGATTTTAACTTTAAAAAAATATTCATTTTTTCTAATCTTCTAATTTAAAATTTCACTTTTTCACTTCTTTCCCGAATTTCTTCGTCTGTAAAACCGCTAATAGCCATTTTAGAAATTTTATTTTTTTTACTCAACTGAAAATAAAATTTAATTATTTTTCAATATTTTTTTTTATATTTTTTTTAAAAAAACATTGGCTTGTTGCAGATATAGATTTAGTGAATATAGAATTGTCTTCAATTTTGTCTAGAATAAAACAATATTATTTGTTTTCTATTTTAGTTTTTAATTTAAAAATTTTAAACTATTAATAAAGACTTAATCGCAATCAAATAATTAAGTTTTTATAAAATATTTTAAAAATATATAAATTTTTTCCTTAATGTGAAACAAACATAACTTTTGTCATAAAAAAATTTTAAAAACTTAACTCTGAATTAACTTTAAATTTTTGAAATTTTGAAAATGAATAATAATTCGAATAGAAATTGGAATAATCAAAATAAAAACAATAATTATGGCAATAAAAAGCCCTGGTTTGGAAAAAAAAATTGGTACAACAAAAATCGAAAAAAATCAAATAGCTCAGAAAATAGCGGAGAAGCCGATGGACAAAGTTCATCAAGTGGAAACAATTACAATAATTATGGTAATCGTAAAAACTACAACAATTTTAATAAAAATAAAAATTACAATTCTAAAAAATTGTACGATAATTCTCCTGTTTCGACCCAAATGAGTGACTTTGATGATGAAAGTGAAACAACTGGAATCATATTCGATTCAACTGGTTAAACAAATTCGAAAAAAAAAAACATTCTTTAATATTTTTCCTAAAAGTTAAGAATGATGAAAATTTTTTAATCGAAGAAGATCCAGATTGTCCATATCCAATGTGGAATTTATACTTTCCAAAAGAAAGTAAACATATTCAAAATTCTGCTTTTAATTTTTTTTTTTTAAATTTTTAATTTAGAATTTAAAGATGACTCTGAAACTCATAAAATGATTTTGAGTTTTTCCGAATTAGTTGTTAATATTAGAGACCAATTCGATATAGTAAAATTTAATTTAAATTTTGTAAATTTAATAATTTATTTTAAATCTAAAAACAAAAAAGAATAAAATAAAAGAAAAAGGCTTTTTTAATTTTGACTATAACAAACTGGTTAATAATGAAAGTAATAGTCAAAAAATGCTTAATTAAAAAAAATAGAAAAATTTAATACAAAAAAAATTAAGTTTTAGTTTCAAAAATGCCAAATTTCAAAGAAGAATTTGTGCACAAACCGGAATTTTTTCTTAACTGCTTCGGTCTTGCTATTCACAGTTTTATTTTGAATAAATTCACTGATTTGTATGAAAAATTTCGTACTGAAAAAATGTCCTCGTCAACTATGTCCAGTGTAAATGAGTCAATAATTGATATTGATTATCAAAAAGAGCTGGCCTCTTTCGAGACAACTAATGAGATACCCACAATCAAGGCACGAATTTTAAACTTTCATCCAAGGACCAAAATTAAAAACTTAAAAGCCAATATGTTTGAAAAATTTGTTAGCATTGTAGGCACAGTCGTAAGGGTCAGCAATTCCAAACCATTTGTCAAAAGACTGGCTTTTGAGTGCAATAAATGCTTCTCTACTTTCGTAAGATTAGAAATAGCAATTATTTTCTATAACCAAACTTTACTGTTTATTAAAGCAAATGGCTTTGATTGATGGTAAATATAAATATCCAACAAGATGCGCAAATAAATCCTGCAATTCAAAACAGTTTGCTCCTTTGTACAAAAATTTAATGACCAAAGTGGTCGAATGGCAAACAATGAAGTTAATTAATTTTTGTCCAAAAGCTAAATTTATTTTTTATATTTTTTCTTTAAAAGACTTCAAGAGGTTATTTTAGATCCAAAAGATGCTGAAAGTGGTCGAGTTCCGCGAACAATTGAGTGCGAATTATACGAAGACTTGACTGGTGTATGCATGCCCGGAGATTTGATCACAGTTAACGGAATTCTCAAAGCACTTACTTTGGAAACAGTGGGCGCTGGACGCTCTAACAAAGAAAAATGCACATTTGTTATTTATATTAGTGTTACATCAATACAAGGACATGCTTCTTCAGATGCTGAAACAACAAAAAATATAAAAGATATGGAATTTACATTAAATGACTTGGAGAGCTTTAAAGAAATTCAAAATGAAAAAAATGTTTTTAGGTAGTGGAAAAAAATTAATTTTTTTATTTATTTTTAAGTCTAATTTAAACCTATAGAACAATAGTACATTCATTGTGTCCGACAATATACGGACATGAGCTGGTAAAAGCAGGCCTATTGCTCGGATTATTTGGAGGTTCAAAAAGGCTTCATAACACAGAAGTGGCGGTTAGATGTGATCCGCATATTCTAGTTGTCGGTGATCCTGGTCTGGGAAAAAGTCAGCTTCTAAGAGCATGCGCTAATGTATCACCTAGAGGAGTATATGTATGCGGAAATTCAACAACAGCTGCAGGTCTAACAGTGTCGCTGTCGAAAGACGCTGGCGACGATTTTGCTCTAGAAGCAGGAGCGCTGATTTGTGCTCACAATGGCTGCTGTTGTATTGATGAATTTGATAAAATGGGAACTCAGCAGCAAACTTTATTGGAGGCTATGGAGCAACAGTGCATTTCTATAGCCAAAGGTGGAATAGTTTGTAGTCTACCATGCAAAACTACCGTTCTAGCGGCAGCTAATCCTTGTGGTGGACATTATGAAAAGTCAAAAACTGTTGCAGAAAATTTAAAGTTTGTTTTAAATTAGAAAAAAAAATGCAAAAAAATTTTAAAAATTTAAATTTAGAATTAGTGGACCTTTGCTATCCAGGTTTGATTTGCTTTTTATTCTCTTGGACAAACCAGATGAGGAATTCGACAAAATGCTTTCTAGTCACATAATGTCCCTTCATTCAAAAACAAACGAGTAAATTTTAAAAAAAAATTAGAATTTTTAATATTTTTTTTTAAATTAACTAATAAAAAATAGCAAAGTGTTTGAAACTAGTAGATCATTTAGATCGAATATGTCCAATAGTTCAATGAGTATTGAGAAAAGTTGTGGAACTCTTGCTCAAAGTTTAAAATTATTTCCAGACGAAGAGATTGATCCGATTCCTCACAAAATTTTAAGAAAAGTTTTTCATTTTTCTTAATTCTAAAAATTTTAATTTTAATTTTTTTTCAATAACAAAAGTATATAATGTTTTCTAAAAGAACTTGCGAACCGATTATAGGCCGTGAAGCTGCCGAAGAGCTGAGATCATTTTACATTCATTTAAGACAGACAAATCAACGAAGCAATGGCTGTAATCCAATAACAATGCGTCAGCTAGAATCGCTGACTCGATTGACCCAAGCCAGAGCCAAAATTGAGCTCAGGAACGAGTGCTCTAGATCAGATGCTCTAGAGGTAATAGAAATTATGAAAGCAAGTATGATTGATTATTATGAGGATGAAAACGGAATTTTGGATTTTACCCGGTCTCTTAATGGATCTGGCTCAAGCAAAAGTTCTATGATTAAACAATTTGTAGCTTTGCTTCAAAAAGTTTCCAATCAACAAAAAAGTGAAGAGTTTACTTTTGATCAGATAAAAGAAATTTATGAGGTAGAATTTAATTTATTTTATTTGTTTGTTCTAAGTTGTTCAAATAGAGTCAAAGTCATGACTTAACTTGATGCTAACTAATATCCGAATTAAGTGACATGTTACTGAATTAAATGATGTCATTGAAAACTAAAATGATTTTAAAAAAATAATATAAAATAATATTTAAAAGCTTAAGCTTAAGAATTGACAAAGTTATGCTACTTGAAAGCAGAGGACTCTGATCAAAATTGCAAGATTTGACATCTTTGCAAATCAATCAATTTAGAAGCTAATAAAAAATAATATTCAATTTTTATGACATCTCTAAAATAAGAAATTAATTCATGATAAATTAATTTTACAAGTCATCATGCCCATAATACTTTTCAAGACATGTTTTTTCAAATACTAGTCTAGGTTATTAAAAAGCAAGGGAAGATTAATAAAAGAATTACTAAGGATGTACTGAGGTTGGCTATTCCAAACATTAACCACTCAATTTGTTAAGAAATTATATCGTTGTATAAAACTTTTCACATATTTTTTAACAATACATTTGTAATATCCTCTTAAGTTGTAAGACTGATTTTAATTTTGAAAATTTTCAAAATTAATAGTTTCATATCCGTTAATAATTTAAAAAAATTGAATCAAGTCCCATCTCATTTGTCTAATTTTGAGGTAAGTTAAGTTAAACATTTCCAGTCTTTTCGAGTAGTCATGTTTCCGAAGTGAGGGGATTATTTTTGTCGTTCTTCTTTGGACCTTCTCGATTTCAGACGTGTCTTTTCCAAGAAATGAACTTATTGCAAACTCTAAATGAGGTCTGAATTGAATAACATGTCATTAGTCAAGAAAGAGTATTTTATTTAAAAGAAATGTCAATAATAAATACCGTAAACGCACAATAAGACTTTGAAAATTTGTCCAACACTTATTTTGTTTTAATTTTAATCAATTTTTATATTTTTAGAAATCCAATTTAAAAATTAAAAATGTCAATAGTGTAAATCAATTAATTGAGTTGTTGAATAGTCAAACATTTCTATTAAAAAAGAGCTCCGGTGTTTTTAAACTATGCGCTGCTAATTTCTAATTTTTTCCATATTCTATAATTCCATTTATACTTTTATTTTTTAAATAAATTAATAGCAATTTTTTTGCTTAAAAAATTTATGTTTTAATTATTTTATCATTAATTATTTTATCTTAGAGGCTTATCTAAATTTTGAAGTTATTTACTCAAAAAATAAATAAAATGAATATGCTGTTTTGTCAAATTGCATAGTTTTTTCACATACTAAATTTAGAATCTGCAGAACTACGAAAAAGTAACTAAAATTTAATTTTAAATTTAACCATTTTCTCTATTTGTAGAGAAATGTGTTATATTTATTAAATTAGTATTTATTGACTAAATGAACCTATAAGATTTACTGATTTTGGTCATACTCTTTAAAAATAAAGCTTTTCAAGCCCAATGTTTTTAATTGTAATTAAATTGTCTTTAAAAAGAAATAAAAAAAATATTCGAGGCCATTTATTTATACTTTTTTTTTATAAATTAAAATTAAAAAAGGGTTTTTTTCGACCCTTTTTGGTACTTTTTTTGCTTGTTGTTCCAAAAATTTAATCTTTTAGGAAAATTTTTTTTTCCCATCAAAGCTAAAATCAAAAAAATATTATAAATAGTTAGTTTTGATTAAAAAATAATTTTATTTTCATGCTAAAAAAAAGTATACGTTAAACCCGGAGAGGGTTTTTTTGGACCCTCCATAAATATTGTCCTTTTTTTTGTATAATAAACTAAAGACACCGCTAATTATGCTTTTAACTTCAAACTTAACTTAATTTAAATTAATTCCTATAATTAAAAATAAATTTTTGAACCATGTCACAAAGAAGCTTTAGACCATGTTTCCATTTGACGGTTGATGAACAATTAATACCAAGCAAAAATCGGTTTTCTTTTATTCAGTATAAGTCGAATAAGCCTAATAAATTTGGGATTAAGACTTGAATTTAAGGGTTTTTTTGGACCCCTTCAGAAATTAAAGTTCAAAGAAAAATCCGGTTTTAAAGTGTTAATAAAACAGAATAAAAATTTCAAAATCTTACAAATTGTTAATTTAATTTTGCAATTATAAATATTCTAGAAAATTTGAACCCTTCATATTGTTTAATCTAAATTTTTATAAAATGACTAAAATTAAATAATATTTATCATATAATAATAAACTTATTTTTACGAACAATTTTTAAATAATCGGAATCAAAGATCTACTAAAATGGAAGCATGTCCAAAAATTGGTATGATCAATTTCGAGATTAAAGCGTGCAATTATGATTCGACTGATCTTGGCGAAAAAATTTCCCAAGTAGATCCTTGAATAATCTAATGACCATAATATAAAATATATTTTTAAAGTTTATACTAATCAATTATCAAGAAAATCCAGAAAGTTACTTGAAAGAAATAAATGAATTCCTAAAATTAAGAGAAGTAATATAAATAAGATGAATTAAATTTTGAATAAAAATTTTTTATCTCATTTGAGGATGCCACTAATGCATCAAAAGACATAATGGGATTAAATATTATAAAAAAATATTACCGTCAATTGCAATTTTTGTCAAATAGATTTCCCATGAAGTCCGGCGAGCAGTGCGAAACAGAATTTTCATGGTAGAGTTTAAACAAAAAATGTTTCTTTAAATAAAATTTTAACTTTTTAGGGATCATTTATTTGATGACAGAGAAATAGCCCATTCAGATATTAGATTTGAACAGCAATGCATATTGTACAACATTGGCTCTTTGCACTCTTATTTAGGCTGTATGGACAAGAGAATGAATGAAGAAGTAATAAACGCCTTTAATAAAATTATTTTAGTTTTTGAATTTTATTTATTAAAAAAATGTAATAAAGTAATAATTAATTTAATCAAAATAATATATTAAAATTTAGAATTTTTGAATTTTCTTAATTTAAAAAACTTTTTTTTAAGGGTATTCGAATTTCATGCAATCATTTTCAATTTGCGGCTTGGGCTTTTCTAAAAGTTCGCGAATTGTACTCATCTTATGACTTTACATCGGACCTTAGCGAAGACATAATGACCTTTAAATTAAACACGGTTTTAGTAAGTAAAGAAAATTTCTATTTAGACATGAATTAATTGGTTCAAAGGCCCAGGCTCAAGAATGCTTGTTGGAAAAATCAATAATGGATCAAAGAAAATCTAGCATTCAAGCCAGAATTAGCGCTAAGATTGTCGACTATTACAAAATTTCACTCACTAACTGTGAAAAGCAAGAATTTCAATCAATAGTGGATTCAAAACAGTGTAAAGAACTTAAACAATATTGTCAATTTAAAATATTTTACTATACATCTTTGATCAACTATTTTTCGGCTTTAAACTCTGCAGAAATGAAAAAAATTGGTGAGGCTGTTGGCTATGTTCAAGAGGCCGAAAATAAAATTGCTGAATGCATAAAAATGAAATACTTGAAAGAGTTTCAAGATGTTATTAAATACACAAGTGAGTTGATAACAACAAAATGCAAAGCTTTGAAAAAAGAAAACGATTTTGTCTACAATGAGAAAATAGTTGCCGCAACTGAACTGCCAGAGATCAAGGCAGCTAGTCTAGCAAATCCGTTAGCAATTAATTTTGAAAATGATCCAGAAATAGCCACTCAGGACATTTTTATTCGACTTGTGCCAATGCAGGCTCATGAATTATCTTCGCTTTACAGTGAAGAAAAAGCTAAAATTTTGAGACAAATTAATGAGCAAGTTGAACAAAAAAATTCTAACTTGGTCCATTTTACTGACGCTCTGCAAATAAACGAACTTCAATTGAAAGACTTTGACCAGTCCAATTTGCCCAAGGAACTTATTGAGTGTTGTGCTGAAATGAGTGTTAAAGAACAGACAATACGTCAAGAGTTAGCCCGATCAATGAAAAATATTGTTGATTGTTCAGTTCAAGCGAGAAGTTTGCTTGACGAAATTGAACTTTTATTTGAAAGCGAAGACAAAGAGTACAGACAAAGTCCTGATTATAGCAGTGATAGTTCAAGTGATGACGAAAATTTGCCTACTAAACCAAGAAAAAAGAAAATTAATCAACTTTTGGACAGATATGACAATTTGATAAAAAAACATGATGAGGCAAATAAAGCTAACGGAAGCTTACGTGATGCAATAAGCCAGCTTTTGTCTGATTTACAGATTTTAGCCTTGCCAATGACTGATCTGACAGAAAAATTGCCCAAAGTTGAACAAGAAGTGTGTGACGATGAAGCTAAGGCGGCTCGTGATCAACTGCTTACTCTACTAGCTAAACTTGACGAAATGAAATCACAAAGGTCCCATTTGTTGAATCGTATTCAAAAAGCTCTTCATGATGATGATATTACCAAAATAATTGCTTCAAAACAAAATGAAATAGCTGACATAAATGAATTTTTTAAAGAACAATTAGGCAAACACGATCAACTATTTACATTTATAAATCAAAATTTGAGTGCACAGGAGAACATATTGAGAGCGTTGGCAGATGCCAATGCGGCATTTGCTTTAGAAAGACAAAAAATTCAACAAGCATGCAAAAATCGCAATGACTTTGTTACAAATTTGATTAATTCGTACAAATCAATCGATGAATTAAAAGAAAAGGCCAATAAAGGAGTTAATTTTTATGAGAAATTAATTGAACCCTTGCAAAGTTTGCTCAAGGACGTCAAAGATTTTTGCAATGCTCAGAAAAGAGACCGCGTAAAGTTTTCGGACAAAAATGATGTCACTGCACCATCCATGATTGAAGGATTTGTGCCATTGGTAAATCCTTATAGAAAAGAAACGACAATAAAAGCAAACATTAGTGAAGAGCTTGTTACAAATAGGCCAAGGTTAAAAGATTTTTTACCAATGATGAAACCAGAGACATGGGGACAAAATAAACAAAAACCAAATTTACCAACTTTTCCAAGCGATTTAAATCAACAATTGTCAACAAACGCCTCGAATATGAATCATACAGCAAATTTTATACCACAAAATAGGACTCAATTGTCAAATCATCAATTAATAAATCCATCGCCAAAAAAAGGTGCCCTATCTAATCCAGCACTAAATTTTCAATCATCTTTTAATTTAAACAATATTGAATACAATAGCTCTTTTCAGCAAGATAAACTGCTTCAAGATCAAATGGCAAAAGAAAAAGAAATTGAAATGAAAAGAAAGCAATTGGAAGAGCAAGAATTACAGCTAAAATATATGCAACAACAATTTGAGATTCAGCAAAAGCAACAGCTTGAAAAGCAAAGACAAGAACAATTGTTTTATCAAAAACAACAACAGTTACTTTTAGAACAGCACAAAAATCAACAAAGCTTTTTGTATCAAAGTAATATTAATCAAAATTTCTCAAATAGCTATTCTAGTGTTCAAACAGGAAATAATGCAAATAAAAATATAGATTTACGAAATCAAGCTGGTCAACAATTACCTTTACAATATTATCCCAATATTGTAAGTAAAAATCAAGTTTCAATAAATAGTCAACAACAACCAAATGCATATGGCAATGGTCAAAATATGAGTGATGCCAGTAAAAATGTCCCACAACAATACCAAATTGGACCACAATTACCAATTAATAATTCACTAAATAGTCAACAACAACCAAATGCATATGGCAATGGTCAAAATATGAGTGATGCCAGTAAAAATGTCCCACAACAATACCAAATTGGACCACAATTACCAATTAATAATTCACTAAATAGTCAGCAACAACCAAATGCATATGGCAATGGTCAAAATATGAATGATGTCAATAAAAATGTCTCACAACAATACCAAATTGGACCACAATTAGCCAATCTCAAGATTTCAAAGGAATTTGAAAATTTCAAAAACAAAAATGAATATAATAATTTATTCGGAGAATTAAAGCCAGATTCTGTCTATAAGCCTGGATATTTATCACAAATAAAATTAGATCCATTTTTATCACAATCTTTTAATTTAAATAATTCTAACCGTCCAACCGAAAAATACTCTGTTAATGGCACAAATCAAGTTTACAATCAGTCTCTTTACTCAAATCGTCCTGTAGCTTTTAATCAAGCATCACAAAATATTCAAACAAGCGATTTACCGATTCAGAATGTTCAAAACAATAATTTGTCAGTTAAGTCAGTCGAACAAAATGTTTCCAATCAAAATTTGACAAACAAAACGACAGCAATTGATGATTTATTAGATATCTTTAATTCTTCAAATTTATCAATTCAACCAGCACTTGAACCCATAAAAGTAAGCTCAAATCAAATAGATGAAAAAAAACCCGAGACTAAAACTGATTGTGTCAGTATAACTGATCAAAATACACAGCCAATCGAGCCAGAGAATAAAAAATCAGAAGCTGAAATTTTAGAAGTTAGTAGTGTTAATGATAGTGATTTAAGCGCCAGTGTTCAATTAAATACTAGATTTAATTTTTTACACAAAGAAGAAAGAATGGAAAAATTTGCCAGTGAAGTAAAAAAATTTGAATATCATGTCAATTCGCTAAACGATAAAACTTTGTCTTACGGCACTGTTTTAGAAAAAGAATGGAAAGAGCTTAACGATCATCAAGACAAAACGTCTTCTAAAATGAATATAAGCATAGCTAGACTAAATCCGCAGCGAAATCGTCACCAAGATCTACTGCCATTTGATCAAACTCGCGTTTGCTTACAAAACAAACAAAATGATTACATTAATGCCAGTCATTTGAATCAAATAAATCAAGATTTAGATCCATTACACAAACAACCAAATTTTTTAGTCACTCAATTGCCACTCAAAGATTTTAGCGATTTTTGGTCAATGGTCATTCAGGAACAGTGCGAAATTTTGATTAATTTATGCCGAGATAATGAATTAAATGAAAATTCATACTTTCCTTTGGACAAGCAAAATTCTCCAACATTTGGTGGTATTAGTTTACAATTACAATCTTTTAAAGAAAATAATTATTGCATACAACGTGTTATTACTGTTCATAAAGACTCTCAGACTAGGACTGTTTTAATGCTGCAATTCAAATGGAACAATAGCAAATTGCCATCAATGACAAGTGTGACCGGCATTGCACAAAACGAAATGCCGGAGAATATTGCTAATTTTCTTAAATTTGTCAAAGAATGCGAGAACTTCTATTTAAAAGAGCAAAGAAATCGAACTAGACCAATTTTAGTTCATTGTATGAATGGTGTATCTAGATCAGCAGTATTTATACTTTTATATTCTTTGATACAAATAGTTGATACAATTTGTCAGAGCGATTTGCTTTCGGCACAGTTTAACACTGATTTAGTCCTCAAATCGGTGAAGCAAATGAGATCCAAGAGAAAATACATGATTCAGTCAACTTATCATCTAAAGTATTCGTATGACGCAATACTTTATTACATGAAAGATTTTTTGATTAAGCAAGGTGTTTTTGCATCTAGTGAGATCAATTTTGAAAGGAGAAATTCTAATTTAGATACAAGTATTTTGAATGATGAAAGTATTGTTAGTATTCAGTCTGGTAGAGATGAAAAAACTGCCAATTTTTTGTCAATGAATGAAATTGTTGATCCGAACAAGTTTAATATAGAATTGGATGAATCAAAAAGAAAAACAAGTAAAAAAGACTTTTCAAATATGATTGAGAAAAAATTTATTGAAAATGATCCATTCGGATGGCTTGATCCTTTAAAATAATGGCTTTTTTTTATTTAATTTTTTCTATTAACTTTTAAATTCATTTAAACGCTATTAAACTATTTTAATTTTTAAACCTAATAAATATATTTTTTTAAATTGAATTCAAATAAACAATGCTATTTGTATAAATAATTATACAGTATGTTGCAAAAGTTTAGAAATTTTTTTTTTTCGTTAACAAAAGAATTGTTTTTGCATATATAATAGGCGGGAAAATAAAAAAAAGCGGTTTTTTTTTC
>VANL01000222.1:0-49384 GCA_006352455.1 Brachionus sp. 'Tiscar'
ATAAATAAAAAATATTGCATAAATATTATATATGTTATTTTTTTATTAAATTTGTGGTAAAAATTACTATTTTTGTGTTTTTTTTTTAATTATTTTTATGGTTTCAAAATATTAAAGCTCCAGTTAAACAATTTAAGACAAGATATGATAGCTATTAATGTTGAATTCCTTGGACAGGATTTAATTTGAATATTCAAACATTTTAAGCTTTTATTAGTTTATGGAATTTATTATGGAAGTAAGTGTTTATTCATGCAAGACAAATATTGAAGCAAATTTTGATTACTGCATGAGGAGCATCCAAACTAGTTGGCTCTAAAAGCGTGTCTAAAAGGACACTAGCTTGCTTTTTTAGTCAGCACATCTTTAATTACTATTTTATTTTCTAATTAAAAAATTTTTAATTAATTTATACTTTTAAAACATAAATACACATAATTAATTTGAAAATTAAATTTTGAGTAGAAAATTTTAGTGTCTACAGGAAAAGCTTGAAAAATTAGTTGTGCGATAAAAATGAATGTGCCCGGTTAGCTCAGTCGGTAGAGCGTGAGACTTTTAATCTCAAGGCCAAGGGTTCGAGCCCCTTATCGGGCGAATTTTTTTAATTTTTGTTTACTTTAAAAATTAAAGTTTGATTAAAAAATTATGAATGCTCTAAGAATATATTTTGATAAAAAAATACGAAAAAAAATTTTTTATTCCTTTTTTCTAATCATAAGATCAAGAATTTGATCCAAAAATAAAGTTAACTTTCCATGGTAGCTTCGAATAAATAAAATTCTGAAATCAAATAATCTATGAGTATTTTGATTATTTTTTCTGTAAAGTTTTACATCATTCATAGCCAAGAGTTTCAATCTAAGCAATTCGTCCTCAGTTAACGAATTCAAACTTAACTTGAGAACCAATTCAAGATGATCAAAACTCATAAAATAAATTTCATTTTCCTCTCTCAGATCAAAATAAAAATCAAATTTTTCAGGAATTTCAACTTTTCTATCTGACATAAAATTATTGAAAAATTCGTAAGCCTTTCTTCTCAAAGAATCGTTTTCAATTTTTAAATATTTTTCAAATTGAAAGAACAATTCAAGAACAGTTGTTTGAAATTGAATGAACAATTTTAAATCAATAGATTCATTAATTAGATTACCTAAAAATGAAGCATATTTTGGCAAAGATGCATCTTGAGCCTTGTAAATTACACTAAGACACCAGCTAATTGAGTCGTATAAGCTCAATTCAGTTTGATTAGGAAAATTTATTGAATACTTGTGCAAGAAATCACCCATTTTGGATAATTTTTTATTCTCATTATCTTGAAGAATTTTTTTATAAACTAAATTCTCCGATATCACAAAAAAATCTCTATTGCTAAATAAAATTTGTTTAATTTTTTCTAAATGTTCTTTTTTAAAGCAACGAAAATTGGAATGTTTCATAACATTAGTAAATTTAATATTTTCTAAATTTTTTGTTTTAATCAAAGAATTTTTATAAAATTTGTCCGAAATTAAATTTACTTTTTCATTTGTTGACAAAAATTCACTTTGTAAATTTTCTTCTAGATTAAGTTCACTGCTATCAAAATTGATAAAATATTGGGAATATAACTTCCAATCAGGTCTAGGTGTTCTAGATCGTTTGGCTTTATTTAAATTACTTTCAAGCAAATATTTTTCATTGTTTAAATTAATACATTCCGCATAAAGTTCTGTCAAATTTTGCTTTTGTTTCATAAAATTTTGTTTTAATTCGTCTATGTTTGTTGTAATTTTTTCATATTTATCTTTTAAAACCAAAAAATCTTTCTTTGAAACAAAATTTTCATATTTTTTTTGTTTTTCCAAAAGCTTATTTTGACAGGTCTCTAGATCACGTTTGGACTGAATTATAGCTAATTTCAAAGATAAGGCATCAAGGATTACTGCTGAGGTTTCATGAGCACTAAGACTTTCTGTAAGACTTTGTCGATCTTCCATATTTCAATTGATCTTTTTTGACTAATTTTTGCTTTAATTTGACAAATTTCATCCCAACTTTTACCTTAGTAACGAATTTAATTATTTACAATTAATTTAGGGCTTCTCGAATAAATTCAATCTACAAAAAATAGTTTTGATTTATAAAAAAAATCTAAATTAACTCTTTTGTGTTTTTTCAAAATCACATTAAACTTAACCTTTATTACAAGTCAAACTAACTAAAATAAAAATTTGAAAAAAATTAACTTAGGCATCTCCTGTTTTTTATTGTCTGAGTTTTTAATCAATCAAACAAATCATTTTTACAATTTATGTTTTTTTTTCTCTCATTAAAATAAAAATTAAATAAATTAATAAAATAAATTAAAAAATTAAAATTTGTTAAATTAGTTATATGTTTTTTCCTCTTTTTTAATGTTTTTTTCTACCTCACCCAAAGTCATATGAAAAAAATTACAGATAATTTAGCTTTACAAAAAGATATAGATTCTGTTTCAAGCTGGGTGATTACGTGGGCTAGTGATTTGAACTTAAGAAAATGTTGAGTAATGCATATTGAAAATAAAAGTCATCTTACTGCACAAAATTTTAAAGTTTTGGATAGCAGCTTATTTAAGCTATTCTAAACATCACTTGTTAGACTTCTTATAGAATATGGAGCTAGATTAATACCAAGATTAGGGGTGAGAAACGGTTCGTTTCAGGAACCGGTTAAATCAAAAAAATAAAGGAGATTTTTTAAAGAAAAACTTTATTTACTTTATCAATTTTATATTTTCTAAATTAAACAATTAGGGATTATTCAATTCCAAAATAAAAAATAATTTTTTTTCTTAGATACTCTGTTATTTAATTCTGAACCTGTTTCAAACACGAACTGGTTTCCCAACCCTAGCCAAATGATATCAAACTTAAGAAATTTTGAGTATAAAGAGAGATTGTCTACAATTAAAATTACGTCACTAAATAAGAGGTGATTTAATTCAAATTTTTAAAATCATAAATAACCTAGAATCTGTCAGGTTGTTAAGTGGAATTAGATATTTTTAAAGAAAAATTTACAAGCTAAGGGACAACACTAAAATGCTTATTGACCAGATCTTATTATAAATTGGCCATCACGGATAGGCATCGCAGATATGATTGTAAATTACTGGAACCGATTACCAAAAAATGCTGTTGAAGCAATTTCACTAAATTCATTCAAAGCAAATCTTGGTTTATCGAACCGAAATTAGTGTGAAAGCAAGACACTGACACAGTCATACGGCTTTACTTGTCATTCGATTCGAAGTTATTTTTCCTGCTATTACTGCTACTTTTAAAGGTCCTATTGACAAATAACCATGTGCAAATACTTAATATGGAAATATAAATAAAAATATAAATTAAACACATTATAAGACATTGAAATATTGAGAAAAAAAGTTTTATCAACTATGTTCTTACAATTAATTTATTTGAAAAATTAATTATTTATTTATTTAAGCTTGAGTTTAACTCCCATGGACAAATTAAAGTATATATATAAAAATAAAAAAAAAGAAAAGAAAAGAGAACAATACTTACTCTTAAATGTATATTTTACAATTGAATAATTATTAAGTTAAGAAATTTAATTGAATCAACTAGACAACGATTTTCTTCGATAAATAAATAATCGATTATTGCTAGAGAAGTCCTAAAAATATAGTCCATTACATCAATATGAGTTTTTTTCTCCACATTATTAAGTTGTTTACAAAAGGAGGTATTTTTCTGATCAAACTTTTTATAATTATCGCGAAGAAAATTCAAGATATTCCAGCATACTGAACTATTTTTTGATTGCTTTAAGAAGAATGTCTTGTGTCTCATGTAAAGTTGTTCAACCATCTCTAAGTGTAAGATTTCTGAGGTCTAATTCTGAAAAATTAATAAATTTTGTCTTATACCTAGTTCATTTAGTTTATTTTCACTAATAAAGACCAAATCTAGATGATATCGAAAAATTTATTTGGAAAACTGCTTATAAAGAAAACTGACTAAATTGTGACATGCCGATTTTGATTTACAACCAAGTCGGTATAAGGAGTAAAAACACCTTTCAACTTTTTTCCACTTTTCTTCCAGATAAAATTACTGTCACCTTTTGGGGGACCTAAGTATTCTGTATTTTAAGTCTGTGGTATCTCAAATCCATTGAGGATATTTTAATTTATATTTATATTTTGAATTATATTTTTTTTACCTAAATAAAACTAAGTAAATTTTTGAAAAAATTTATTAATAAGTGAAAATTTTCTATTTTCTAATCTATCTAAATTGATTTGCTCGATGAAATTAAGGGTTTAAAACCAAATGACTTTAGTTGCTAGATGACTGAATTTCGTTTGTTTCTATTGATTTTGATTGTTTGATGCTTGAGTCTAAATTTTTTTCTAATTCATTTAATGAAGAATCTATGTCTCCGAGTAAGAATAAAAAGTTAAGAAAAATTAAATCTTTAATAATAAGAATAATTTGATTTAAAATGGGTTCATGAAATCTATTTGTGGTGCTCTTCGCCTGATTGATTTATCAAATCAGCTATATTCTTCTCCAACTCGTCGATTCTATGACCCATTTCATCGAGTAGAAGAGAATTAAGGCTAATAATTGAAAAAAATTAAAATAAAAATAAAAATTTTAAAAGGATATTTCTATTAATTATTTGATCTGACATTGTCTGGAATTTATCTTGCATTTGTTGGAGTGTCATTTGGACGAAATTGGTCAATTCTTGGACATTTTTTGGATCAGTTGGCTGCTGGAACGAAGAAACGTGATCAGTCATTGTAAATTTTTCTTTTTTTTTCTAAAATATAAAATTTTTACGCTAAAAATTTTGAATATAAATTCTTTAAAATTCTGATTTTTCTAGTCTTTTTGCTTAGTTACAACTCAATTTGTGTTCAGGCTTCAATTTATTTATAATTAAAGTATACGAATTATTCAGCCTCTTAAGTTATTTAGGACGCTAGTAAATTTGTTGAAAGTGGTTTTAGCACTGAACTCTATTCATAAAATAACTAAATTTTATAATTTAAAAAGAGAAACGAGCGAATTAGATTTCACCGGCTCAATTTCAGATGATTACTCTTTTTAATTATTTTCAGCAAAATACTTGAGGTAAAGTTTGTCCGGGATATATGCAAATAGCTTAGGAAAAATGAAGCTAAATAAAACTTGATAGTCTAGATATTTATTTAATTGAGGATATATTTACGGATAAACTTAGAAAAATGTTCAATAAAAATCGATTTAATGCTATTTCTAAATTTTTATTTTTTTAATTTCAAACGAAATAATTTTTAAATCTTTTCAGCCAAGTTAACTTATCATAATTTAACATTTGAAAAAAAAAAGATAGACAAAATTAATGTCTGCTCATTAATTTAGAAAAATATCAAACTCGTTTAAATTTTTTATAAACTAAACTACAAGAAAAAATTCTGGTATAAAAAAATTATTTTTTTTATGGTGATTTATTATCTTTTAACTAGAATTACTGAAACTTAAACTAAAAATCATCTAAAAAATTAATAAAATTGAAAAACAAAAAAAAATGATGTGCATTTTTTAACATTAGATTAATTGGCCGATTTAGATCAATATTAAGTTAATTTAGATTTTATTTCTAATTTAAACCTCAACACATTCTTTGTATTAGCTATTTCTCTCAAAAATGAACCTACTGCAATAGCTTGTAGAAGCTTAACCCGTTTAGGGTCGCAGTATTTTTCACTACTACTCCTAGCCTACAATTAGTACTTTTGGGAAATTGGATAAACAAAATTGGTGGTTTTAATCTTGCTCATGTAAAGATTACCTAAGCGATTCCATGAGCCCCAAATTATTTTCGTGTAACTGACCAACAAGTCAATCAAAGAACCAGATAAGTATTTAGATTCGGCTAAAGGTTGAAAACCAACACCCTTAAGAAAGAAAAAGGCAATGTCATTGAAAGCTATCAAAAGATAATTTTTTTAATTTTAGTTAAAATTAAGAAAATTTACTAATAACTTCATTTTTATTATAAAATAGTATTTTAAGATTAATTAAGAAAAACTGGTGAAAATTTGGTAATTTTAGCCAATGCATTAGCCTTTTTTTATTATTATTTTTTTTTATATTCTAATTTAAACTTTTAATAAAATTGGGCTAAACTAACTTGAATTTAATTGAATCGAGCTTGTTTTTAGATGATTTTTTCATTTAAGTAAATTTGAATCTTGTAGTTTTTAATATCTTTTAAACAATCTATTTTCTTTTTTATACATTAAAAGTAAGCATTTTATCAAAATTACTATTTAATTTTATTTTAAACTTAGAATTTATTTAATAGGTTATTTTCAAGAAAAAATGTTATTTGAGATTGAATAAGAATAAATTTTTTTAAAAAAAAAAGTTTAATTATCTCACTGTATTTTTTTATTTTTATTTTATTTAAAATATAGTTTGGAATGAAATAGAACTTGCTTGACCTCCTTCAACTCCTTGCTTGAAAGAACATTATTTATTGAAATTACATATTATTTGATACGAATGTTTATTCTCTACATAGTACTAGAATGTACTTTTTTTTTTCTATGAATTATTAGTGTTATATAGGTTTAAAGATATAAATATTTGTTTTTAAATTATTAATATTTTCAAACCTTTAAAATAAAATTATCAAAACAAATCAAAAATTTTTTATTTTATTTAAAAAGATTTTTTGTTTTTTGCCTTTTTTTTTATTAATTCAACTTTAATGAATCAATAACTGGATAAGTTATATTTGAAATTAATCGCTTATTTATACATTAAATAAAATTCTGCATAACTGCTCACTTGGTTTTAAATATTTAAGCGTCAAAAAGTGATTAAAATAATCCAAATTTATGAATTTTATTAGAGACAAAATTGAATATATCACGTATAGATAAGTCTTGCATTTTACATATCTAAGTAATTGACTTATTTAAAATCAAGTACATTATGATGCTTTTTTCAAATAAAAGCTAAATAATCAAAAAATTCAATTCAAATGATATCTAAAAGTATTTTAAAAAATAAAAAATGGAAGCAAAATTAGGTTTTATTTTAAATTTTCTCAAAAAAATCTTTCTTTTTTTATTAATTTTTACTTTATTATACTTCAACTCTCTGATTTTTATTTTTGACATTAGTCATTTGCCAAATTGAATTTAGAGCGGTTAAAAGATTTAGGGCTTCGTTTTATGGAGTTAAAAGCGTGATTCATATGAAACAATTGTCAGATTTATTAAACTGAAAAATTAAGGCTTGTGCAGAGTTAATAATTAAGTCTTAAGTCAAGTTCAAGTCACTGACTTTAAAAATAAAATAAAATTATGACTACATGTTAGGTCAAAAGTCTTTGAAATTGACTTATTTTAAAGGTTGTGACTTTTAAACAACTCTGGATCCATTGCTTGGCTTAAATTCAAGAGATTAAAATTTTCTTATTAAAAGTCGAGTTTAAAAGAATTCGTAAAATTATGACTACATAAAAAAAATATAACAAAAGATTTTCACTCAGATATATAAATAAAGTTTCTAATACAAATATCATTTCAAATTTCATTATCTAATCAGGAACGATAAAATTCATAAAATAAAATTTGACTCTCGTATGTCCAATTTTTAAATGAACTTTTACCATTCATATAATAAATCTAGTCAATAATTTCTTGAAAATTTGATGAAAAATCTTCAAATATTAATTTCTAGAATTAAATAAAATCCAGGATTGTCTGACAAGCTAATACCACACATGAACAATTCAGTATTAATTTGAACTAACTTTTTTCTTTTTGGCTATGATTTAATGAATAAAAGAATATTAATAACAAAATGCATTAATTTTAGAACAAAAAATCCAAGTAAAAAAACAAAAATTATTTTGAAATTTTTGTTATTGAATAAATCGAACACAAAAAGAATAAAACAAGAAAAAATAAAAAGAATTATTTTTGATAAACAAGAGCAGGGAAAGTTTTAGCTGGGTTAATTTTACATTAAGTGGAACACTTTTGGTTTGAGGAGGCACTTTTCACAAATAAAATCTAATGCCAAAGTATACCAAATATTTATAAAAATAATGTTTGGCAAAAGTACTACACGAGCACTTACTCTAAAACTTAAAAATTTCTTGCAATTGTTTAAGAGATAAGTTATCCATGATAAAATCAATAATTTATTATTATTATTATTTATTTATTTATTTAAGTTTAAGTTCCATGGACAAATTTAAGAATGATATATGTTAAAAAAAAGGGTAGAATAAATACAATTAAATGTCTATTTTACAATTTAATAATTAAGTTAATAAATTTAACTCCATAGGCTTTTACCATTCGGAAAAAGATAATATACAGATCTATACAATATATATAATTATTGAATTGTTTGTAAAAGAAGGTATTTTCCTGATCAAATTTTTTATAATTACCACGAAAGAAAGTCAAGATAGCCCAGCATACTGAGCTGTTCTTTAATTGCTTTAAGATGAATATCTTATGTCTCATGTCAAGTTGTTCAACCATCTCTAAGTGTAAGGTTTCTAAAAGAGATCATTCTGGAAAATTTCTCAAATCCCAGTGCTTTTTTAATTAATAAATTTTGTCTTATGTCTAGTTCATTTAGTTTATTTTCACTATTATAGACCTATATGGGCATATAAATCTAGATTATATCGGTAAATTCAAGTTTATGATCAAATTAAAATGATCATGCTCAAAATTTTCACTAAAAAAAGGTTTTTAAGTTATTTTAGAATTTAAATTTTTTTGTAGAAACATATTTTCAAATTTAACATTCAATGTTAAACTTATTAGTTTATAACTGCACAATTCTACAAAAAATTTCTGCATCCAGAATTATGTACAACACTCAGATATGGTTTAACATAGTTTGCTACACATGATAATATGTCTCTGCATTAAATTTTATCATTTCAAACACTTTTAAAATTTTTTCAAAAAATAAATTTAGAGCATGAGCATAAAAATTTTGATCAGAAACTTCAGTTTACCATTATATCGAAAAATTGATTGGGAAAACTGCATTTTGAGTTTGTCTTCATTGGGGTTAAAGTTATTTATACTCAAAGATTTACCATTTTGAAATAAAATCGCAGTAGATTTAGACAATAATGATAATGAAATTTTTTGCGAATTAGTTGGTGACTTATTAGTAATTTTTGTTTTATTTTATTCTGATGAATATTTATTTTTTTATTTTTTGTTAAATCGATTTTGATTTTGTTTCAATTTAACTTTAATTGTTCTAAGAGTAAATTTTAGCCTTTCTTTTTTATTTGATTCAAAAGCAAAAAATTCAAAACTAAAAAATATCAAAAATCTCTAGACTATTTTTAAAACAAAGAAATCTTAGCAGATTAAAACTTTATTGATAAAACTTTAAATTAATGCTAAATAATTGAAAGTCAAAAGTCAAGTGATGCTACTACGTAGTCGGCTTAATAGATAAACATGTCCATTGTATCTTTTTGGCTAATATTCATCATTTAATCTTTAGTAATTATTCTAATAAAAAAAAACAACAAAACTTAAGATTTTTTATCAAAACAAGCTAGTCATCAAAACAAAAATAATATTTGATATACAATGGAAACTTGGCGCACGTCACAAAAATAACAACCAAGATAGAGTATTTAATCTATTTGTAAGTATTAATAATTTCCTTATTTGAAAAGTGTGTTTAATTACTAAACGACTGTTGACCAAAAACTCAACGAAAAGCAAAATTCTTACCAACACTACTTTAATTATCACAATTAATACAAAATAAACAAGCAAACTCTCATTTTTGTCTCTAACCTTAAAATTCATAGACTAAATCCAATCTTTAGCCAATTTGTATTCATCAATTTAAAGGTCAATTTTTAATTATTCAAAGAGAACAATACAAACACACTATTGGGCTTTTAGTTCGTCAATTTTGTTCGCTTAGAACGGTTAATTTAAATAAAATAGTCAATTTACCTTTTGATTTTTGTTCCAATTTTTGAAAATTATTCTAATTCTATAAAGAAATCACATTTAATTCAATTAATCCAATATTAACCTAATTTAAGGAATTGAATTCTCAAAACAAAAAGTTCGATTTTTGATGCCATTTATTCCATTAGAGTGAAATACTAAAAAATCAAGCTGAAGTTACATATTTTAAAACGACTGAAAAATTTGTTCAAAATGAATTCGCAATCACTAACAATTGTCATTAAAATTGGAAACATTATCAAATCGCTTAAAAAGCTGCCTGAAAGTGAATATGAAAGCGATCAGTGTTTGGAATATTTTAAAAAAATTGACAATTCCTTTAATGATGAGAAAAGTTTGAGAGTCGACATCGCCAAAACGATGATCGAGCATCAATATCCTGGTAATTTTTAGCACTTACTTTTTTTACTAGCTTTTTTTTTTTTTTTTAATTAATAAATTTTAAGATATTGCTTTAAAATGTCTTAAATTTTATACGCGCAAGAATCTTTTTGAAAATGAGCAGACTTGGCCATGTTCATTCTACCTTCTTCGATCTATTTGGAACTATTCGGACATAAATTCTGACTTGGCTACTGTATGAATCTATCCATATATTCATGAATTTTATAGTAGTTTAGTTTTTATTTTTTTTTGAAGGCATGTACCGGATTTATTCCCATTCTACTTGACTTTTTGACCAACGAATGTTTATTATCTTCGGATGAAGAGGTTAATTTAAGTGATAAATATAAATCTTTGATTATAAAATCGTCTAAATTACGCGGGCTTTATTTAAAGGATGAAAAGTTGTACAAATTATCATTAAATATACTGAATAATATTGCTCATCAACCAGAGACCAAGATAGCCTTTCAGCAAAATCAAGCTTCAAAAGTAAATTTATCACATCAATTTTTTAAAATTTTTTTTAATATTTTTTGTTTTACTTGAAGATATTAAAAAATTTAACCCATTCAATTCACAGTGAACATCTAAAAGTGTTGATTTATTTAATATTGGCTCAAATAGTCAACGAAAATGAATTCGACAAGCTAAATGATCCTTCAGGTGAGTTAATTTTCTTAAAAAAAATTTTAAGAAATTAATTTTTTATTTAAAGTGGAGGTAATTGACTCAATTACGTCTTACGTAAAAGAATCCCTTAAAAAAGACAGACGCTACAAAGGTATTAGTACAAATGAATATTTGGAATGCTTAGCTAAGCTTGCAGTGACAAAATCCAACAAGATAAAAGTAAATTTTAATAATAATACTCAAAAATTATCAAAAAAAAATTTGAATATTTTTTAATTTTATAACTAAATTTAGGCGAAATTTTTTTTTTTTGTAAAAACTTTACAGGAGCTTTATTTTATTAGAATTTCTATAATAGTTTGGATTAAATTTCTCAGCTAAAAATACTAAAATGCATATATTTTTTTAGATAATTTTTTTTAATGATTATTAGAACTCTATCATAAATTTCAATTCATTGAACACCTTGTTCCATTGGACAAGGTTTTTACCTATGATTAGGGCAATATGATTAAGTCATTTAATTTTTCTGATCAACAAAAACAACTTCTTTAGAATTAAAAACTTTTCTTTGGAAATTAAAAAAATAATTAGACAGCCAAAAAATGAATAAAATAGCTTTAGTGGATTGCTTATTAAAAATCTCTTTATTTTCTTCCCGGAATATAAACAAATGCTAATTTAAAAAATTATTTATCATTTAATTTTCTTGATTTTTGGGACCACATTCTGGTGAACATTTTTAATCACCTATATTTGAAAATATCAGATTTTTTGATCAATCTGAACCTGATCATTTAGAGATTATTTTCAAGATATAATAAAATTTATTTGCAAAGATTTATGAAACTGGAATATTAGTTGTTTTGAAACAAATATTGACCAGCTCAAGTGTAATTGATGAACAAGTTCATATTCTGACATGTCTGTGGAATTTATGCTTTGACGAAAAACTAGGCGAAGTGATAAAAAAGGATAAAGAACTTAACCAAATTTTAGGAAATATTCGCAATATATCACCATGTGAGGAAATGCAAAAAAAAGCGGATGGTATTATGTTCACTTTAAATGATCTAGGCAAAAAAGTAGATCCTAAAGTTCAGCTAAGACAAAATCATGTTATGATTAGTTATAATTGGGCATCAAGAGACATGTGCATCAGAATCAAAGATGAACTAAAAGTAAAATTTTATAAAAAAAATCAGACTTTTCTTTTTTATATAAAGAATATTTTTTAAATATTTTAGGCCAGAGGAGTCCAAGTTTGGATTGATGTGGAGCAAATATATGGAAGTACACTCTCAAGTATGGCTGAAGCTGTTGAAAATGCAAGCGTTTTTTTAATGTGTGTGAGCGAAAAATATTACCAAAGTCCAAATTGCAGACTGGAGGCTGAGTATGCAGTGAAATTGCAAAAGCCAATCATACCACTCATAATGCAGCAAGATTATACACCTTTGGGCTGGCTGGGAATCACAATTGGCGGAAAGATTTACTACAAATTTTATGGTGCAAGATTCAATTTTGATCATACAATTTCCAGTGTCATGAAGGAAATAAATCGATATTACCAAGAAGAAAAACCCAAATCAAGACAATCAACCAGTTCGAACAATTCTAGTTCAGTATGCAATAATTTATCGATCACATACAACAATAATCTAAATGGATCGAATTGCATTGAATACCATCGAAAAGGAGGGTCGTTTTCGACCAGGCAATCCAACGAGTCAATAAACTCGAAGCAAACAAATTTGATTGAATGGACTTCTAAGGATGTTAAATCTTGGCTTATATCGTTGAACATGTCACCTTGGATAAGCGATTCGGACATATTTGACAATGTTAATGGAAATTTGCTGAAAGAGCTCTATGAAATAAAAAAATCTGTATGAATAATAATTTTTTTTTTATTTTTAAAATATTTTTTTTCTATTTTTTTAAAGGCACCAGAATTTTTTTACTCAATGATAAAATCAAAATTAACAAATAACAGTCATACACTCAAGCATAAGCCGAATGGATCCTATTCAATGAATGATTTTAGTCTGGCAGATCTTTTGAAATTATCTCACGAACTAGATGAATTGTTTAAGTCTAAATATTGAAGCTTATTTTATATTTATTGAAGAATTTAATACATTTAGTTGTAAAAATTTAATTTCAAATTCATTTTTATTATTTATATTAAAATAAAAAATTTATAGCTAATTTACTTTTTTAATTAAACTATTATTTTTCTAAGGATCAATAAATTCAATAAATATTTAGTATAGATTTGTTCAAAAATCGATTATTAATGGCTCATTTTTATAATTTTTATTATATCAAAAATCTTATCATTGTTTCTTGAATTATAACAGTTAAATATATAAAAAAAAGAAGAGAACTAAATAAAATTTAGTAAAAATATTTTTAAAAGCTATTTTAAATTTGATCACTTTTAAATTAAGGTAAATTTTCTTTTTGCCGTGATTATGTAACAAAAAATAAAAGATAAATATTGAAACAACATTCAAGTTTATTTAAGAAAAAATTTAATTTGTTTTGTATCAAAATTAAATTTTGTAGTCTAAGCAACAATCATTTGTCATTTTACAATGTTGTAAGCATTAGAGTTAATCTAATAGTTTTTTTTGTCATAAGAGAGGTATCATATGATGTCAAAATATCGGTATTTTTTTTTCAAATGAAGAAACATTGAAGGAGAAGTATTTGCATGACTAATTTTCTATTTTTTGCTTTTTGACCCAGTATTAAATTTTGACTGAAACTGACAAGTCACATCAAATAGGTAATTTATAAAATAATTCTTATTTTGAGATTTTCTTTTTTATTTTTAATGCATAAAGAAAATTATATAGAACATATTTAATTTTGAGATTTAATTACAGGCATAACCGATAACCGTTTGTTTATACTATTGTTGTTGGTGTTAAATATTTGATGGATATTTAGCACTGAATAAAACAGCTGAAGTGAATGAATATGTATATTTTCGAAAAGGATAATTTTTAGTTTTTTAAAATGTATCGAGATAATGATTTTAGAATCTTATCGAGTAAAGAATAATTAAATTGAGCAAATAATAAACAAAATTAAGAATGAAGACTGATTAGATTTTTTTTCTTATCAACTCATTTAAACATAATAATTTAGTGATTAGATTTAAATAATCTAGTCCTTCCTGAATTCTTAACTATAATTAAATCTTGAAATTTTTTAATTAGCATTGTGAATATTTCACAGTAATATTTATATTTTGAGCTAAATTTTAACCAGCACATATTCACACAAATTAATAAAAAAAATTTTTCTTTTAATAAATCAATAAAATTTTATTATATAATTTTATTAAGTAAATAAATAAATAATCAAATGTTACAAATGTGCTAAGTCCCTGCAGAGATTTAAGTGTTCAATTAAAAATATGGCATTATTCTATCCAAATGTCAATCATATTTTTATCTTAATTTCAAATTAAATTTTGTTGAATAAAATGAAATGCTATTGCTTATTTTGTTGACTATATGAGCCCGTCAACAGGAGGCCAATAGCCTATTCCCAATATGTCCTAATTGTTTATTGCATAAGACCGCTTAAAAGGGCAAAATATGCTAGTGCTTAATGCGCTTCCAATTTTTTCAATTAGGATTCAAAATGCTTGAAGAAAAAAAACAATTGAAACAATTAAGCACTCGAAAGATTACACAATTTATTTACTCTGATAGTTATTCTTAAAGTTCAGTAGGAAGAGTATAATTTAAGAGACTCTGACGGTTTTGTTTTTGTGATCGATAAAACTCTTAAAGGAACATATTTGAGATAATTGACTTAATTAAAGTTTGCACGGGGAAACAGCCCCGTGACATGCAAGAACAGTTTGAAATAGATAAGCAAATAATCGATAAAAATCGATTTTATTATTTGCATGATAAAATTCAATAATTTAGCATGTGTGTATTTTTTTATTTTTTAATAGCTCTAATATCGGTTTAGATTTCAATTGAGGAAAACTAGAATACATAAGGCATGGTTCTCGCGTGAATATAAACACATCCGTTCGAGACCCATGATTCGTGAATAATAATAATCGATTCACTTAACCGAATTTATGTCAATCAATCAATTTTTGAAATCATTTGAAATCAAGGTGGCCTCTATTTCAAAAATGATCTCTCTATTCTATTTGTAGCTGGCCTATTCAACAAAAAAACTAATTCAAATCTAATTTTCCTCATTTGAATTCGAATAGTGGTAATTAGGCGCAGTATTATTTTTGGATATTTTTTTTTATTTAAAAAAAAAAATTATTTTTTTTTTAATTACATTTTTAGAATTTTCAGCATTAGCCACTACTAGTAGCTTTTGGCTATTTGTTAGTCGAGTAAATACTATTAAATGAATCGAAACAGTCCTTCCTGTATTCGATTTCGAGAAAAAGAGCTTTCAAAATTGTTTGTTTTCTACTCTTAATTAGTTGGCTCAAATTCCACTCTTAATTCTCTATTTTATTTTTTCTCTTTCTGTTTTAGTCTATTTGGAAACCGAAACCATCCATTTAAGAATGTTTCTAATTGTTTACACTGGACTCAAATTTCTTGTGCAAATTATCTTTAAATGTTGACATGTTTTCTATTTGTTTCGCCCTTAATGGCACCGTCTCTCTCATTTAAACACTTCAAGTTGTTAATTTATCTTTTGAGAAAAAAATTAAAAAAAAAAAGAATGTTTATTAATAATTTTAAATAAATAAAATTTTATTATTTTAAATAATTTTTTTTTGATGCGATCATAGATATTTAGTGATCGAGGCTGATTTAGATTAGTTATTTTCAACAGAAAGATTAAAAGCCTCATTTGATCTAAATGCTTTGAGCTTTAATTGAGCTTTCGTTGCATAATAATTATAGTTATAAAATTTAAAACAGAATTTTAAACCATCTTTATGCAGAGCAAGAGAATTTAGAGAAAATACACTTAAATCCTAGTTTATAAAGCTCTTCAGTAATTGTTGTTTTTATCGTTTGGAATGTTTTTGTTTGTTTTTAGAGGAGTCTCTTCGGTATATTTATAATCGATGTCTTTAAAACTTGGTCAGAGAAATAGGCTAGTTCGCTTTCTAGAATTAATTTTGAGCAAACAAATTAAATGATATAATAGAAGGCGATTACTGACGATGAATTCTTGTTTCTTGTTTAAATATTTGTTTTATTCAAAAATTACTTCGCTTTTCAAATCTGAAAATCTAGTTTTTAATTTTTTCGTTTATTTTCTAGAGAAACAATATTACTACAAATAATAAGTATTTTACTAATCTCCAGAGTCGGAGTTTTATTTAAGATTTTGCAATTTTTTTTTTCTGTTATTGTTGACCATGTTTACCGATAACTCATTTAGCTCTCTTTGCAATATTATCAGCAAATTCTCATTAATTTTTCCGATCTTCAGAGAAATAACTTGAAATTGAGTAAATGGTTGTGTTAATAATTTAATTATTTTAGTTCTTAGCCACTGGGTTATATAAAGCAAGAGTGATTGAGCAATAGTTCATCGGAATATTTCACAGACTTTGCCTAACTATGGGCACAATAAAGGATAAGCAAAATATCATTTAATTCAAATATTTTTTAGAAGAGAATTATTTTTATTTTAGCATTATTAAAATATTCGGGTGTATTTTTTTTTTTTTTTTGGAGAAAATTTAAAAAATCATATATCAAAATTGTAGAGAAATTGAATATTAGTATGGTATCTGCATTTTTATTTTGTTAATTTATTTATAAGTGTATTAATGAAAAAAGATTTGATTAGGAAAAATGAAAGAATTAACCTAATTGTAACCTGAACCTTTTTTGGTAATAAAAAACTTTAATTTTTTTTTTAATTATTAACAAAATTTGTAAGTCATTTTTTATTCTATTCGGATTTATATAAGAAAAGAATATGCAAATGAAAAATTTAGAAGGCTTTTAACTTGTGCATTCACAATAAATGACAACACCAATGTTTAATTTTGTTTAGAGTTAACTTGAACAATCTTTGATCTTTGACTTCAATCATTAAAACATCAATAAATCTTGATATGAACAATCTATCAATACTTGAAATATTTCTCAGGCTTTAAGTTTGATCAAATCAAAACAAAATAAAACAACAACAAAAATTCTCAATACTCAGTAAGAGCTTATTAAAACTATATAACATTGTTTTATATTCAAGTCATTCAAAAGTTTATTTTAGCTTGAGAGGCCGATCAAATCGGCCAGGTAAATAGCTGAGGGTCTCCGATTTGATCTTGTGAGAAAGTAAATAAGAAAGGATTCATTAGAATTCGTTTGAATATCGATGATGATATCAAATGATTAGCGCATCTTAACAAAAAAAAGAAGTTGTTATTTCAAATATTTGGTTAAAACTCGCGTGATTTCCTAACCCAGGGGTGTTAACGTTTGTTGTTCAAGTAGCACTTGAAAAAAAAACAATAAAGCTCATTGCACAATTGTTTAATCACATCAGGAATTCTATATTTTCTGTCAATCTCGGATACAAAATTCTCATTTTATTTTAAATTGTGATTAAAAACTATTCAAAAGAGGCCGTCTGGCTTACCAGGCGATTTTGAGACACAAGCCAGCTCGATAATCTTCGCAGTATATGTGCTCGTATTGGAATTTCTATTAATTCCTTGTTTAAACTCACCGTCGTCCGTGTAGTAGTTGTCCAAACATAGCCATCGGTCATGTGATTATTTCTAAGCTTGGATGAATGAAAATGAAATCAATTTAGCCACAATAATCGAGTCAAGTCAGTGTTATTTTTCAAATATCCTCCAAAATAAGGTTAATAAAATTTCGAGAATAATTTCGATTTTAATTAAATTAAATGGCCATAACTAGGCGACGCAGATCAAACATGCAAGTCGACAAATTTTCTAAAAGTTAATTATTTTTTGCTTAAATTATCTTTTACCTTGAAACAAAAAAAAAAAATAATTTGATTTTTATTGTTTAGTTTTAGAGATTGATATTTATTTTGAAATTTAAAAAAATTTTTTTTTTTTTTTTATTTTCAAATTAAAATAAAGTAAAATTTTCGCGTAGTAATCTGCACAATTTTTCTTAGGCTTAAATTAATTATTTTATCTTGTAGTATGAAAAGAATCAGATTTTTCTTTTGTTCAATTTGTGTATAGATTTGATCAGTAATGTTCTAGTTTAGTAAATGTCGAAAAATATGAAGTGTTTTTGTTTCGGCATTAAGACCACAAACATGATGTGATCAGATAATTGTTTAAAAGTAACATGCCATTTGGATAAACTAGTCTAGTACTAGGTTTATCATTATTTCTAATTGGATCCGTCGCTTGGTCAACCGAAGCTTGATCAAAATTAATAACTTTAGTAAATATTACAAATTTTAAAATGCAATTTAATACTCAACAAATTTTGTCGACTACTTTTTTTTGCTCTTTTTACTCTCTTTCTCTCTTGGCTTTCTATGTGTGTATGTGTGCTAGTGTTTGATTTTCTCAACTTACAAATTTAATAAAACAACTAGTCAGAATAGAGTTTATCAGTTTGTGTTTATCTTCAAGTATTAAATTTTTATTAAATAAATTTCAAATAATACATGATTTTTCTAGGCTCGACTCAATTAAGCCTCATTTATTAAAAAAAAATTCCTACCAAATTCCGAATAAATATTTGACTGCAAGCCTGTGTATTTTATCTGTCAAATTTTGATGAAATACACTTTGATTCTAGCTAAGAAATAAGCGAGGTATCTAACAATTTCGAAATAAAATATTTAGCTATAGGTTAGTCTGTGTCTCTAGGCTATAAGGTTGGACAATGTTATTTGCAGGCTTTCAAAGATGTGCCACTAATTTGAATATGAATAGGCTGGATGAATTTTAATTTTTTTATTTCTAAAATTAAAATTCAAGTGAATTGGAATTAATTAGAGATTATTGAGTATGTAAAATAGAGTCATGATTGCTAATAATGTGAGTCCGTGACTTATCCTTGCGTAGAATACAATCATTTCTCGAATAATATTTATTTTCAATTAAAAGAAAAATTTCAAGAAATAAATTAGTTCATGTTTATTTTTCGTAAAACGCTTCTCTTAGAAAACCGGAAAAATTTTTTTCTACTTGTAGAGCTTCGTAGAAAAAAAATAGAAGAGAATTCTTACAATGCTCGATCAAATGACATTAAGAATTTTAATTAACTCCGTGATGAATGCAGCACACAAACAATTTTAGTTTTAATAAAATTTGATCGATAAAATTAAAGGCTTTAAATAAAAAAAAAAAAAAAGAAAAGAGAAAGCTATTCAAGTCAAATTCTATTAGAGTTTTCAATATCTTTTTCATTGTCCATTAAAGACGGAAATTTTAAAAAAAAATTCTCGTGAGGCTCCTACTGGTCTATAGAAATATGCCATGACTGTTAGAAACTATTCAATCCAATAGAGACTCAAGAGCAATTTTTTTTTAATATTTTCAGGATCTGTTTACAGAGCAGATGAGCACAATCTCTCAATAAAAATAATGATAAATTGAAATTTATTTCCGTTTTTAATATTTATTTCATGATCAACACGTCTGGGAATATATCCTAAAATCAGTCCGGTTTTTACATCAACTCAGGACCCTTATTTTTTTCCTATTATTTGATACAAATGGTCATAGCCGCAACGCAACTTTTGAATGTAGTCGATTCAACCAAAACTCGGATTAGCTTGTTTTCTCATTAAAAATCAAAGTTAAACTATTTTGGGATTATGATGATAAGGCAAGAGGAAACAAAGTGAATAGTAACTATTTACTCAAAAATAATTGTCATTTTTTCTTAAGATTTTTGACTTAAAAAAAAAAAGAAAATAATTAATTTATAAAGCTAAGATATAGTTGATAGTATATGAAAATATTTTTTCAAATATAGTAGTAGACGGTGAGTAGTCGTATTAGAATTTTATATATTTTTGGTCATTTAGTCTCTTAAAAATAATTAGAAAGCTAAATATTTAAGATTGTTGAAATCCTCTTTTCGCCATAGTGAACGAGTGTGTGTATGCGTATAAGATTAGGATTTATCTACTTTGTTTAGCCCGGTAACTTTTGCTAGAATTTTAAAAATTTTTAGTCAAGGAAGAAATCATATAGGTGCTTTGTTTCTAGTGGTAATTGTTTGTAGTTCTAGTTTTGTATGTATTCGCCAAACTAATTTAATAGGCTCAATTAGCTTTTTTCAAATTTTTTTTTGTAGTCATTAGGCCAAGCGAATATACAAATTGCATAATACTAAAAAAAATAAGAGTGATGAAAACTCCAAGTTGTTATTTTGACAGTAATGATTGATATGACTAAAATTATTCAGTGCTAATGTAAACAAATTAAATTAGTTTTTTTTTTTTTCTAAATTTGTTGTTAATAAATTCACAATCAATCGAGTGTTAAATAACTTTTGGCCATTTGGTTTTTATTTTAGTTTATTTAGCAACCCCTGTAGTTCTTTCTTTTTTTTTATCAGTGATGTAACTCGACGCTCAAGTCGAGCATTAACTTCGAACTCAAGGCAAGGCTAAGAGTATTGAATTTCAAACAATTGTATCGAAATGGCAATCAATGAATCGCTTTATTAAAAATTCAAATTACTATGTTTCGGATATGCAAAAATTGGCTCATACATCTAAGGGGAATATCAAGAAAATATCAAGAGAACTCTACGGATAATAAAATTAAATAATTTTTTTCTCTTATCTATTTTTTTTTTAATTATTTTTGTTTTCTTTTTATCTTTGATTTAAATATCTACAAAAAATACAATCTAAAAAATCGACCGCTGAAAATGGTCAGACATGGTCATGAGCCTGAGAACACTTGTTGATGAGAGGCATGCCATTTGGTCTTAATATTAGCTCCAAGGCCTGTGCTAAGCACTCGGTTTTTTTCATCAGCCATTGCTTAATCTCTAAGATAGTTTTATTAGATAAAAATACCCGTGGTTTACTCAGTATAAAAAAAATATTTTTTTTGTTTCTTTCCTAAATCTTAAAGAAAAAACCTTAAGCTAAAATTTTTATTTTAAATCTATTTTCAAAATAAAATTATCTCATTTTAAGGACTAAAACTATTTTAGTTAGATATACTCTTTGAAAAATACATCTCATTTTTTTAACCTTTAAAAAAAAAGTTAATCAATAATTATTATTAATTCTTGGGTAGCGGTGTTATTTAATTTTTTGTTCGGTCAAGTTGTTAATAGCTAGTAATTTAAAAAATCTAATCAGATAATTTTTTTTTTCAACCAACTTTTGGCATTTAGCTAAAATTGTTCTTAATTATGAAAAAAGTTGTTTTTTTTTTTAAATATATATTTTTATTTATTTTCTTTATAGAAAAAAATCATATTTTTCAAGTATTTGTTGGTCTTGTACATTTTTGTAGCGGTTTTTTTTTTTTAAATAAAAAAAAAGCAACCCATAAATCACCAAAAATATTCATAAAAACAAAAACCTCTTAGCAGAAATTAATTTGTTTAATTTGTATTAAGTGCCATGAATTATTTGGTTGTGTACCTTTTAAATACAATATATATGTACGTATTTATAAATTTTTTACTCGTTAGATCGAAAAAGTGTTTGCGAAGATTTAATGGATTTTGATGGGAAGGGGGTGGATATGTAAAGTAAAGTGAGATGATCAGCATGAGAATAAGTGAAGAACAAATTGCTAGCTTTGAAAAAAATTTTTTTATTAATTTTTAAAAAATAATCAAAGAAAAATTAATTGAATTTTTGCATTTTAGCTTACATACATTCTGTACAAATCAAAAAAATTTGAGCGAGAGTTTAAGTTAATGAATCAGACGGGCAGACTCTCGCTAAGTCAGGCAAGCATTGTGATTGATAGAATAAACATTTAAGAAAAACAAAATCGGAATTTATTCCGAAATAATTGCTTTTAAAAGCGTTTTAATTTCAGCTAGCTCACACATGTTCCATGCAAGATAACTGACCAATTTAAATTCGCTCGAATTAATTTTCGTTATCTATATATGCCCATCGCAAAATGTATTCTAACCATTGCTCATCAAACTAATCTTAAGAAACAGCCCCGAGCTTCGATCCATCTTTTTATCTATTTAGCCATCTCGGATAGCCGAGATAAAAATCGACTCGCTATTAAACAACCTGTAATGGTTTATAAATAGACTTGGTTATTAAACCGTACCTGAATTTACCTAAATCTAATAAACAAATAGCTAGAGCACGACTTTTCGTGTTCTTCCTTGAGTATACAATTTCACCGGATATTTACCGGTTGAGATTTAATATTTTAAAAGCGCCAAATAGCAGGTATTCAATTAACTTATCGACTCAAATAACCTGACTTTTAACTTTTAGATGAATATTGTATAGATTTAATTTAGTTGACATAAAATGCTCAAACAATGATTCGATTAGCACTCATCACAATTATTCTATCTTTATTTACACAAGCTATTTTGGGTGTCGAAAAAAGTCTGTTCGACTCGACTCGGTATCACACGGAACTCAATTGGGACAAGCAAGCGTTCGGCGACTCGCTCGAGCTGCCCGGGTGGAAAGAGCAGAGCTTTAGTCGCAAAAACGGAGATGTATGGCGAGTGCACTTTGTGTGCGACATCGCCTCGGCAAATCCGAACAATTGGCTCCGATTGCCGTTCATTGACCGCGACGAAGCCAACCGTTTGACAATCAAACTCGAGTACACGATTCGAGAGTGTAAAAAATACCCTGGTGAGATACGTTCATGCAAAGAAACGTTTCAGCTCTTGTACTTGGAGTCCGACGAGCTGTACAAAGACATGCCGAGCTTTGACGAGTCCAATTACAACTACCTGAAGACTATAGCGCCATCCAGCGAGCAGTTGCCGGCAACGTCCACGGCCTCCACATCTTCCACTCATTCAAGCGCCAGCGCGCCAAACGTCTTTCAAACCGAAGTCGAACTTCCGCTCAGAAGCAGCAAAAGGGGCGTTTATTTAGTTTTCAGAGATCAGGGTGCTTGCGTTTCCCTGTTATCAATCAGAGTCTCGTACACCCTCTGTCCAGCTCAGGTAAACAGTCTTGCCTGGTTCCCCAAAACGCCAAGTGGCGCTAATTTAACCGATTTGGTGCAAAAAACAGGAAAATGCGTGCCGAATTCCGAGTCAAAGTCAACACCAATTGCCTATTGTCAGACAAACGGAAACTGGTTTTTCATAGGCTCTAAGGAGCCAGGCTCAAGCTGTAATTGTCGACCGGGCTTTTATTATTCAACTCAACAAGAACAATGCATAGGTAAATAGATGTTTATTTACACAGTTATTCAAGTAGAAAATGTGTAATTTAAGATCAGTATTAATAGAATAAATCAAGCGTATTATTAATCAAATATTTAAAAAATATATTATTAGTTTTGGCTTCAAAGAAATCATAAATTTGCCTTTAGATATTAATATCTAATTAAGGGGGCTTAAATAAACACTAATCGTTTGATCTTCTATGCATATAAGTTGCACTTATCAACAAATCGAAGCCTTCAATCACTTTTTGATCGTTGGGCCTAATTAGAATTCATGATATATTTTTTTAGTTTAGTTTGCTCGAGCAACTTTTTTTGTTCTAGCTTAAATTAGTCTAAGGAAATCTATCGGCAGTGTTTATTCATTTATTTATGAAATTTTAGCATTTAAAAGAACATCATTTGAAAATTTATTTGTAAAATTAGCCTCACATAAATATGATTAAAATAAAAAATAGATAAAAAAAAACAATTAATTTATTTTTTTCAGACAAAAAAAAAATGATAAAAAATTATTTACTTCAATTTGATAAACATATTAATCTAAAAGATAAACTAACTTAGATTTTTGTTTGTCTGTGTGGTCCACTATTTGCTTAAGTGAGTCTAATGTTAGCATTAGTGTTTAAACAAAGTCTCAGATTAATTTTTAATTAAATTGTTTGCTAGAATAAAATCCTATTTCGCTTTGTCAGGTATCTAAAATTATTTAATTAGAATTTTTTATATCTCAAATTTATATCATTTTAATCAAATAAAAAAATCAGTAATTTTTTAATTTGTCTATCTGTTCTCAAATAATTTTTCTCATGTTAATAAAAGACAAAATAAAACATTATTAAGATTTAAATTGAATTTTCATTTTGTTTACCTTAAAAAAAAGAAAATAAAGTTTTTATTTTAGCTAAATTTTTTATTTAATCTGAAAAATAATTTAGGAGTTGGACTCCAGGGCAATTTCGAGCAGTTTAATCCCTCTTTTCAGCCCTCTTATTAGTAAATTTTCGATTAAATAAAGGGAGGATGTTTTTTGGATTAAAAATATTTGTTTTTACCTAAAAGTTGCAGTATTTTTTTTATATATTTTATTTTAGTAAATTTTGATTAATCTAAAAAGGAAGAAATTTTGTTCTTTTTGTTCTTGAAATTCACAAAACCAATCATTTTTAACTAAGAAAAAAAAATTAACACTCAATAATTTTTTAATTAAAGTTTCCAAATTGCATTTTGATAATTTTTGAGAATTAGAAATAAAAAATAATATGAATATTTAAATTCAAAGTCCCGATTATCAAAGCAGATTTTAAATAAAAACACTTAATTCATGAATTTAATTTTATTTTCAACTAAATTTAAAAAAAAAAGTTAATAAAATAAAATTAATGTTTAATTCAAGTTAATTTAAAAATGGGGTCAAGCACACATTATAATAGCATACGGTCAAAAATATTCAATAAATAAAAAAAAACTAATCAAAAATCAAAATGTATTTAATAAATGAAATTAATCAAATTTAGAAACAATTCACTTGAAAAATGAGCATATTTTCAAAAAATAAAGCATATGAATCAATTATTAAAAATGAATAGTTTATTTTTGATTGTAAACAACAAATTTAAATTAGAAATTAATTAAAATAAGCAAAAATTTTCTAGACATATGGATTTATGCGTGATTTAGTTTCTGATCGCAAACTATTTTTTCTACTTTGAAAAAAAAAAAAAACATATAATTTTTAGAAATAAATTTAAATAAAGAGAAAAAATAATTAATAAAAAAAAATTTTTTTTTATTTAAGCATGTGCGCAGGGAAAGTACAAATCTGACTTGTCTAATCCAGGCCAATGCTACACATGTCCAGATTACAGCTATTCAAAATCAATTGCTAGCGAGTACTGTCCATGTATAGAAGGCTATTTTCGTATCGATTCGTCCAACATAACCAGCCCATGTTTGCGTAAGTGTCCAAAACTCAAAATAATAAATAAAAAAAATATGTTTATTTTTTTTTTCAAATAGCATATCCTCCTGAGCCTAAAAATTTGTCTGTCTTTTACATTGATCAGACTTCAATCAAGCTCAAATGGAGCCCTATAGACAATTATGACAAAAATTTAGTTCAATACAAATTGGAATGCTCGAAATGCATCGACTCGAGCAATAAACCAAAGAATCTCAAGTCTATTTTTAGCTGCAGCGAGCGCGTAGCATGCGAATCTTACGCCAATTTCGAGCCGCCAAAAGATCAAATATTCGACAACAAAATAGCCATATCACAGCTAGACTCAGGTCAGCTTTACTCATTTGACTTGTACGCTCAGCACTTAAATGAATTGTTCAAGACTAAAACAGTTAGCATACTGGTAAAAACAACCGATCCACTGTCAGTTGATAGAATAATTACAAATTTAACAGCTTATCAATTTGTAAACATGAATCAAATATTTATTTCATGGTCATTGCTAGATGCATCATCTGTGCTAAGCTACGAAATTCGCTACTATCCAAAAGATAAGCCAGATCAAGCCAACATATTGGCCATTAATCAGCCATCTCTTAACTTCACATTCAAAAATTCAAATCCGACCATAATTCAATCGAATGTTTACATATTTCAATTGAGAGCACGTACCAAAAACGGCTGGTCTGATTACACAAAACCAGTTGAATCATTGACCATTTCAGGCACTTCAAATTTACCGCGGTCGACATCCCAAAACTATCAATCATACGATCAACTTAGATCAATTGAAAATCGATCTGAATCATTCACAATTTATATTCTAATATCAGTGTTGTCTTTTCTATGCTTCATAGTAATTTGTTTGACTCTACTGGTCGTATTGACCCGATCAGGTCGTCTCAAATTTCTATCCAATTATTTGTCTAAACAACAATCGGACACTGATTCGATTGAGTACGCTAAACGCAATGCCCAATTGGGCTATAACCATTTTGCAGCATCATCAGGCACTACATCCTCGAGTGGGGGCTCATCGCCGCTTTGGCCAAAGACCTACATTGATCCTCACACATACGAGGATCCGACCAAAGTGGTGAGTTTATTTGCTCGCGAACTCTCGCCATCAAATATAATTATTGAATCAGTGATTGGAGGCGGCGAGTTTGGCGACGTGTGCAAAGGCGTGCTTAGACTAACACCATGGTCGGAGAGCATAGTTGCCATCAAAACCCTTAAAGGAGCTGCCACTGAGCAGAATAGATGCGATTTTTTGACCGAGGCCAGCATAATGGCTCAATTTAATGATGCCAATGTCATTCGACTTGAAGGTGTGGTCACTCAATCGCATCCGTTGATGATTGTCACTGAATACATGGAAAACGGATCACTGGACACATTTTTGAGACTTAATGAATCCAAACTTAGACTACCACAAATGATCAAAATTTTAAAAGACGTAGCCTACGGCATGAGATATTTGAGCGAGATGAATTATATACACAGAGATTTGGCAGCGCGCAATATTCTAATTAATAAAGACCTTGTGTGCAAAGTGGCCGATTTCGGCTTGAGCAGAGAAATAGACATTGATGCCTATGAGTACACTACTAAAGGTGGAAAGATACCAATTAGATGGACAGCGCCAGAGGCGTGCAATTTCAGAAAATACACATACGCGTCTGATGTTTGGTCGTTTGGAGTACTGGCATGGGAAGTAATGAGCTATGGCGAAAGACCATATTGGAGTTGGGAGAATAAAGATGTTGTCAGGGCTGTACAGGAGTTGTATCGATTGCCACCGCCTCAAAATTGTCCTGATTGTGTGTACAAATTGATGCTTAGATGTTGGCAAGAAAATAGGCAAATGAGACCTAAATTTAGAGAGATTTGTTTGATACTAGATGAAATGGAGACATTTACGGATGAGCTTAAGCAAGCAGCAAAGATTAGAGAATTGTTGCCAATTAATCCGAGGGCGCCAACTAAAATTCAAATGACTAAAACAAGAATATTTTTAAACAGACTTGGATTGGAGCATTTTGCCGACCAATTCGAAAATTGCGGCCTCGGCAACTTGTCCAATTTGTTTCAATTGGAGGGCAAAGATTTGGCCATAAGTCTCGGTGTTTCAAGTCCAGTAGATCAAAAGCGTATTGTGGACGAACTGCGCCGCATCGCAGACAGCTTTACTCAATATCTCAATCAACAAACAAATCAAAACAGTTATACTCCGTTTAGTCAGACGTTGAACCACAACGCACTAGTAGCCGAACAATTCAATGTTCTCAAACAGCAGCAGTCGATATTTAATTTGATACGTAATCAGCAACAGCAACAGCAGCAGCAGCAACAAATGCCCAATGATTTTAAGACTATGGCGCCGAATCAAATACAAACGAGCGGATTTTTGGTTTAAGCCGATTTACATTATTTATTCACGTATCTAGTCATTCATTCCTCCTAATGGGCAAACAAAATTTGTTTTTGTTCTAGCGAACCTTGAAAAAATTTGAATAATTTTTGTTATTGTTTTTATTTTCAAATTGCGATGTTTTTTTTTTATATTTTATTATTTTAAAACCTTTTGTTTAGACGAATGTTTTATATGGACGCCTTTAAAATTAAACAAAAAAAAAATATTGTTTTGTATAAAATAGAACTTAAATATTAAAATTATCAATTTTTAATTTCTATGAAATTAAAAAGTTTAAAGAAATTGTAAATTTAGGTAATTTTTTTCTATTTTTTTTTGAGTTACTTTTGATTTGATTTTTCTTTTTTATCATTATCTATATAATTTAAATAAAAAACATTTTAAAATTATCGTCTGCTTTTTTGTTTAGCTTCTCCTAATATTTCATAAAGATTTTTCTAATTATAATGGCTTGCCACAGAAGATAATTATTATTTTTTTATTGTAAAAAAATTAATTTAGGCAAGACCTTGGCTGGTTGGTCGATTTGCGACCTCAAATTCGTAATCTGCATATGTAAAAACCACAGAATACCAATTTTTAGGGGGGGTTTGAAAAAAAAATTTTTCCGCTCAGTCCTCCCTTTCAGGACTAAGTTCCATTCCAAACTGCCTGGGAGTCTCTCCCAAATTATATTTATATTATTATTATTAAAGTTAATGCAAATTTTAAGTAATTAGCATATAATCCTAATAAAACTAATTATTAAAGTTTCAAATCATGAATAGATTGTTTATTAGAAAAAAAAACATTGAGGTTATATTTTTTGACACAGAAGATGGTTTACCTAATAAAACTCATTATTAATGAGAAATTTTAAGTAATAGTGGGCATTGTTCCTAATTCTGATTGACTTTGTCATTTGTCAATAGCTTAGATTTGGCTAAAAAAATTTTTTTACACGCAGGGTTCCAAAAATAGCAAACCCTTCAAAAAGTTGCTGTTCTTTAAGACTCAAAATCTCAAGGATAAAACTTAAATATACTAAAAAAGTATATATATTCAGAAAGAGCATAAAATTCTCTACATGCAAATGTAATTTAAAAAAAAAGGATTTGGCGGTTTTTGTTGGCTAAAAAAAGGAAAAAAAAATGTGTTTTTTCTTGTTTAATTCGTATCTCCTCCGAGGGATCAATTATTACCCCAATTTTTTTTTAAAAAAAAATATCTAGACAAAATTCTGAACAAATCTTTGGTTTTACTTTTTTACTTTATTGCTTTATTTTTAATAAAAAATCTCTTCAAATAATGTGATTTTTAACAAATTTGTATATTTTTGGATTTTTAAGGAAAAAAGAATTTTAGTTATTTTTCAATATTCACTTTCAAAAATATGTTCAAAAAAAAATTATCAAAATTTAATCAATTTTATGGTAAACAATGGTTAAATTTAGCTATATAATTCGAATGCCACAAGATAAATGATAAAAAATAAAATAGACAAGGAAGAAGAACAAAATTCAACTTTGATCATAAGATCTTAAGCAAAAAATCAAAACTTTGCCACAGTCAAGAAGAGTTGGAGACGGATAACAGCCATGCTTGAAAACCACAATAAAAATTGAGGATAAAACTAAGGGTTTATTCGGTACCAGCCAGGTTAAATCATCAAGTATTAATTGTGTTAGTTTAAAAAAATTAGTAAAATGCTCTAGTTAAAAATTTTAATCAATGTTAGTGTAATGAATCCTCATTCTACCAGTGTTTAGAAATCTAATTTATGCATTTTTGACTAAATTTAGTCGGTGAAGAGAATAATTTTTTTCATTTCTCTTAGTTTAATTTCTTTTCTCATAACCCATTGAATAAAAATATAAAAAATAAAAAGCTTTTATTTTAGGAAAAGAGTTAGGGAAAACAGTTTTATCTAAAGTGTTTTATCCGAGTTAGAACAAAAGCCGCAAGTTTAGTTTAAAAAAAATGAATTTGTTTCTAATTTTAAAATGATATTTATAAAACAATCAAATCCACTTAAATTTATTTTTTTTGACAATTTTTTTGATTTTTTATTTTTATTTTAAAATATTTAATTTCGTTAAAATTTTACCTTTATTTTTTTTATATTTTAATAATAAAAAAAAATCTACAAAAAGCAAATTCCTGCCAAGATGACTTGAGAAAGAAGCCATAACACAGTTAACGCATTTCTTAGCTGCATAACACATTATAAATAGTGGTTTGAAAGAAGGTTATATCTGTTTTTGAGTTAGTTGACCGTCAATGTATATATTACCGAGCCAAGAATACTTTTTTATGTTTGATGATTCGATTTGTAATAAAGTTATTACCAATAACACATCTGAGAAGCTTTAGTCTGACAAGCAATTGTTTCTTTGATCTGATCTGGTTTTAATAAAAATATGGAATTGCAATAGAAAATTAGTCCAGAAAAAGAAGAGAACACAATCAATATTTTTCAGACCATTTGCATCACATCATCGGAATAAGTTTTGAAATAATAATTGTAATGACTATTTTTCAAGACTAAAACTTGTTCCACAAAATGTATCAGCTGATGCATAGAATAAATACTCTGCAAAATTGAAAATGTATTAGAAAATCAGTAAAATTTAATTGCAGAGATTTTTCAACAATTAAATTTTGAATGATACAAACTATGCATCAGCTGATACATTTTGTTGAACAAGTTTTAGACCTAAAGAAAAAAAGCTTGTAAAATTTAAAATTTTTGTTTTTTTGCATTGTTCCAAAATTCACAATGCCCATATCACCTCTGATTATCTTATTGTGTTTTTTATTATCTAATTGTAAGCCATTATTAGAGATTGTGTCTTACGCATGCACAGTGCAGTATCTGGAACTTCTTAATCTTCGACAACTTGAATGGACTGTCCGGGAATGTAAGCAATCTTGTTGACTAGAATTTTGATGGTGTTCGATATCTTGAGAATGCTTAACGAAACTTTATCCATGATAAATTATATTTTATTAATTTGTTAAAAATAATTTTTAAAAAATATGTAAAGGTAAAAATCAGGTTGTTAAATTTTTTTAATTCAATTTTTTTATGACCTAAAAGGATCTTTTTGATGCGTGCTTTAACTTGAATTGTTGATTTAACTTTAAAGAAAAAAATTTATTGAGTAAATAAATGATTGACGCAATGCTAGCTTTTGGTATTTTTAATCAAATTTAAATTTAAGCCTTTTTAAGTATTTTCAAAGGAGTTAATTTTAACATGGCTCCAAAACTTAAAAAAATTCACACATACTTTTAATCTAATTGACTAATTGAATCTTAAAAATAATTCTGACATTTTTTTCGAAATTTTAAACTTTGGCCACAATAAATCCTCAAAGAATCTTAATTTACAAAGTTACAAAAATCAATTTTAAAGAGTTTTTTATAATTTTTTTTTTCATAAATCAATATTCTCAAATCGATTGAATATACAAATATTTATTTTTCTTTTCTTTCAAATCAAAATGCTTGTTACCTCTTTAAATTGGTTGTTTATTGTAACTATGAAGTATTTTATATCTAACTTAATTTTTACTTTTTTTTTATAAATTTAAATTTTAAATTTCTAGTAATGTTGAAAAACCTATTATAAAAATTTGAGGTTTAATTTTATTTCTTGGCAACAAAATCTAAATATTTATTTCTATACAAAAAGTCATTGCAGTAAACAAGCAAAATAAAATGCCAGTTTCAAGTGGTCATGGGAGATGGCCAACTGAGTACGGCGTCGGCTCGAAGGATGAACGCATTGCACTTAAATGCGCCATTTGCACCCAAAAGAACTGCTTTAGTGTAAGACTTTCATATATGATAAAAAGACATTTATTAGAGAAAATAATTAAGTGCGAACACAATTTGTCTGTTAGAAACGCCATTTTCAGTAACAAACCTTATCTCGATCCCAAAGAAGATTATTCAATAGCAGATCGGAACAGTTAATTGAAAAATATTAAATTTTTATAGCTTTGAAAATGTTTTTTCTAGATCAAAAGAGACGTGAGCAAGAACAGAAAAAAAATAACCAAAAAGTTGCTCCATCAAAAATCTACAAAACCAATGCTAAATCAAAGGAAAGCAAAAAGAATAAGATAAATCCAGAAGACAGCAGTCAAAAGGAAAAAAAAAGCCGATGCACTATTTTATAAAAGTCTTAACATGGCCTTAACTATTGTTATTTTAAAATTGTTTGCTTTTTTTATATTTTAATAAATTAATTTTTCTATTTGAATCTAAAATATTTATTATAAATTGTAAAACTAAGACTATAGCAGTTAATTATTTATTCTAATACATCGCTATCAATAATATCAGGGCTATCAATAATATCTTATTTAAAAGAATTGAAATTCTTACTAATTAAAAGCTCGTTCTAATATAAATATATATATTTATATGCTGATGATTAATTTTTTTGCTGTTTTCCAAAAAAATTTCGAAAATAATTAATTAATCAAAATTTAAAATTTAAGTTTCATAATTTTAGAAAATTAGTCATTTATTTTTAATTTAAATTGATTTTAAAAATTTTTAAAGAGGAAAATATGCTCAAATGGATAATTTAAATACAAAATTAAATAGAACTTGTTAATTTACTTATGAGAATTTTTAGCATATGCTATCTATAAAAAACCATGAAAGCAAAATTAATTTTTTTTAGGAATTTGAGTTTATATTGCAAAATTCATTATCAACACCTTTAAGTGAAAAAAAAAATGGTCATATTTTTGGCATAAAAATATAAAATTCTCACATAATGACACATGATTTGTTCTACTTACATAAATTTGGAAAGCGAGGCAAAAAATATTCACATAAGAAAAACTTGGCCAAATACAGTACAATACCAAGCTCAGCTCCGTTTCATTTGATTTCCATTTTTGACATAAGCGACAGAAATTTTGACTACATTAAGTATTACATTAAAAGCAATTATTTTATTCTGACTGAATTGACAAATTTTTTTCGGTCTTTCAATGGCTTGAGTTACTACAATGGTCAAGATATTGATCTTTCTCAGAGCGATATCTTGCAAAAATGGAACGCGTACCAGGCTGTTTCATTAAGAACAACTGGCGATGGCAATTGTCTCTACAATGCTCTATCTTTGTCCATATTCGGAAATGAAGATTGGTCTTTAGATATAAAACTTTGTATGGCATATATTTTAATAGAAAATGAGGGTTATTTCAGAGATCTAATTGATAAATTTAGATATGAAGAAACTTATGAAAAATTGGTGGAGGATTCGGTAAAGCTTGAAGAGTACGGCACCGAATTTAATATAATGGCATTGAGCTTACTTTTCCTCAGACCAATTAAATGCTATTCGATAAGCAATTTGGCTCTTTGTTCAGACATCAGCAAGCTTGGTAGATATCCAATTTTTTTGACTCTTAAAAATCAACATTTTACTCCAATAATACCTATTAATTATAGTTTTAGAATTAGTGAAACAAACACCGATTTAGTATAATGTTTTTCAATTAAAAGTGTTTTTTAATTTTCAATTTTTCGTTAAATTTTTTCTTTATTTAGAAAAAAAAAATATTTAAATTTAGATTTTTTTTGGTTTTAATAAACACATAATTAATTTTAAAATGATTATTTGATAATATTTTCTTGCAGCTAGACCATAATATGTGTATTTTTTAAGAACGATTTGTAAAACATGATTTATTTGTTTAAAAACAGAAGTTAAGTAATATTTTAGTTGGTTCGAAAAAAAAATATCTGAAAAATCTAAAATATTTTAGTCCAAACTAGGTGCATGGTCAAATAGCTTGTTTTATTTGAAAATTTTATATAAATATTATAAAAAAAATTAAATGTAATTAATAATGCATTATTTAAAGAGCTTTATTTATAAAGACGAACTTGTTCCAAATTAACTAAGTCAAGAACTTATTAAGGACTTCTACTTCTACATTTATTTCCGGTAAGAAAAATAATTTTGAAGAAAAAATATATCAATGATATAATTCTTGCTCTTATCTACATCAAGAATCTTCTAATGGTTAGATTTTCATTTTCGACCAAAAAATTAAAATCTGAATATTAAATATAGGCAGTGAGGGTATTTTTTCTTTCAGAAATATTTTCAAGAAAATAAGCCAAGCATGCATAGTCTTTTAGTCAGTTAAAAATTTAATTAGAAAAAAAATGCATACAAAATGCATTTAAATGCATACAAGCCTCAGTTAAGATTAATGTTGTTATTCAGCCTTCACCAACCCTCTAGCCTCCATCTCATCCTCAGCTCAAATAGTTACAAAGTCGATGGCACCGTTAATTAAAAAAAAACTCAAAATATTTTTTTCTTAAACTGAATTCATAGAAATACTTTTTTCGTAGAAACGAAAATTTCATAGAAAACCTACTTGGTGAATTTTTTTTGACCAAGTAAATGAAAATGTATCAAAACTTTTGTCAGCCATCATTTATATGATTTCTCTGCATATACTCTGCAATTTTATTTTTTTTTAAATTTTCTAATATATTGATTGTACAGTCAACCTTGAATAAACTGACTTATTTGGTTTGAACAATTAAAATGTCGGAAACTTGATAATCCAGAATTAGGAAAAAGTTTGATAATTTTTTAAGTTTATTTTAACAAGTTTTTTTATATTGTTTTTGTCAATTTTTCTAAAAATATAAAATTTTTCAATGTAAAATAAAAATTATTTAAAATTTTTGTTCTCAATTGATTATTTTCTGTAGAAATCGGAGTATTTATAACTTAAATTTATAAAATATTTTAATCTTTCAATTATTTTATTTATTTGATTAGAAAAAGTTTAAAATAAGCCTTTAGAAAAAATTATTATGTGTCGTAACCATGCTTTATTGCGCGCTGATGTCAATTTAAAAAAAATAACTAAAAAATTCCATAACCTTATTTTTATATGTGAATTTTTCTTAATTTATAGCCAAAAGCCTTTTATTTTTATCAGTATTTATTAGTTACTGCGTCTCATAGGGGACTATTATTACGAAAATATCGCTTTATTAACAACTAAAATAAAAGACTTTCTGAAATTTTTAAAAACGTATTTTCTAATTTTTTTCTTAGTCAATTAACTGGCTTGTCTTTGAAAAATATTCAAAACAATTCATTTGACTTTAATTTAAATTTTTTTTATATTTTTTACTTTAAAGGTTAATCAACAGGCTTGTGTCTTTGTCAGAAGACCGATTAACACTTCTTTTACTTAATTTTATAAAAATAATTATTTCAAATTTAAAAATAAAAAATAGAATTTTCTAAATTTGTTTAAAAAAAAACAGTTTTTATAATCAAAAACTGGAGATACTTGCATTTCAAGGTGTTTTATAAACTTCAAGTTGTTGAATTTGAGAATTAATTGAAGCATCAGCAGTGAACAAAATTAAAAAATTTTTAATCAAAAGACTTGACTTGAATTTGACTTAAACAACTCCGAATATATTCATAAAAACAGACGTGCTTTGTGAAAATTATTTAGAAATTTTTTAGAAAAATAGTCAATAGACTTGACTTAAAATTTTTTTTTTTTAAAAAGTCTTTTGCTTTGCCATTCATTGTAGTTATTAAGGCGGTCATTTTTATTTCAAAGTTTTAAAAATTAATTTTTATTTAAAAAAAACAAGTCAGATAAAATGAGTTGACTTCATTTTTTTTAGTCTTAGTATCAAAACAAAAATCTAAAATAAAATAATTTTCACAAAAATCTCAAGACTTTGATTTTATGTATACACAAAAACACAACTGTCTCTATTTGTTTGACATTTTTGATTTTCTGTTTAAGATATTTTGTTTAAAAGCAAGCAATTTGATATTTTTATTTAAAATATTTTTTAAAAATAAAAACTTTGCAGGTAATTAATGAAAATAAGCACATAAAAATTTTAAAAGAGTCTAGTTTGATTATTTAAAATAATTTAGAATCTAAAAATCAGCTTTGATTAATTTAATTTTAATAGAGTTTTTTTTTATCGATTAATTAGTATTGAAAAGCTAAAATTTTATTACAAAAAGGTATTATTAAATTATTTAAAAATCATTCTATTTCTAACGGTATCAAAGAATTTCATATCATATTATCTATTAAATCCATAAAATTTTGTTCGCTCATGTTTACAATTCTGTTAATTAAAATCATCTTCTTCTCTCGTTAAATGATGTTAGCTTTAAAAAATTAAATATTAATTTTTTCGAAAAGTGCTGTCTAATAAAATTAGTAAGGTTAATAAAGGTTATTCAATCATGCTAATTTACAACAAAAACTAAACTACACATTTAATTCAAGTTTCAAAGTAAAAATTTAAGTTCATTAGCCTAAACGCAAAAAAATCAATTAAACATTCATTTTTTCATTTATCATTTATTATCGGTTCAAAAGAGCAACATGTATAACGATTTTAAAACATTTTTTATCAATGTTTTATTTTTTATTAATTTAATTTATTTCAACTCACCAATTGGCGTGTAATCGAGCCACAAATTGTGTATAAAATCATACAAATTCCTTGACACTGTAATCTTAAAATAAATAAATTGAAATTATTTTCTATTTTTTTTTCTAATTGTAAAATAATCACCTTGTACGGGGTGGGATTTAGCATTCTTTTGTGGTCGTTTCTCAAACGATTCAATTGTTTTCTAACTCTTTCACGCACTCTATCAATGGTGTCCATATTTTCTTGAATCAATTTTCCATCTAACCAAACGGGCACGAGTAAGCTTTCCACTTTGGTCGGCGACAAAAAGGCTCTTTTGGTCTCAATGAACGGATGTCTGCACAAGAAAGCCTCGCCAACTTTGGGCTCATCTTCATCGGCTCTGGTCAGCAAATCGACCAAAGGAATGCCCTCCTTATCATAAAGTCGGTAGGCGTTTTTTTTTCCGGGAAAGGTTGCCTTTTGCACATCTTCACTAAGCTTAACACATGGTCGTCCATTGACTTCGACCAATTTGAACACGCAACCAAGAGCTGGTTGCTTCTGACAAGTAACTAAATGGGTGCCAATGCCAAACGAGTCAATTGAGTGTCCCTGCATGTTCAGTGAATGCAAAATATCCTCGTTAATGTCGTTACTCGCAACTATGGTCAGTTTATCGAAAAAATCCACTTTAAAAACTTTTCCGACCTTTTTGAAAAAATCTCTCACCTTATTGGAAAGGTAGGCCAAATCGCCAGAATCGAGACGAATGCCTTTGGCCTTGTAGCCAGCTTTGTATAAAGCCAAAGCGACGGCACAAAAATTAGGCACTCCACTTTTTAGCACATTATAAGTGTCAACCAAAGCTAGAAAATTAGACGGAAATGCAACTGCATAGGCAATAAATGCGGCTAACTCGCCTCTATTTGCCTCATTTATACTAAAATTGAACTCAAAACTCTCCAATTGTGTCAAATAGTTGATGGCCAATTCGGCCAAATCGACTTCTTCACCTGAATCAACATTTTTTAAAGTCTTTAAAATAAAATAAAAATTCAATAAAAAAAATTTTAAATATTTTTTATTTTAAAATTACCTTGGTATGCAAATCTGACAAGTCATTGTAAGATGAAACAAATGAATGAGCGTGAGTACCTTTAATTGGAATACCATATAATTTTCCAGCTAGAACATTGCTTGTTCCATCGAATCCTCCAATGTAGCAGTATTTGGAAGCACTTAGTCCACCATCAGGACCTTGAGCTCTTCTCAAACCAAACTCAAGCAAATTTTTGAACTCCCCCGCTGCCAAACGGAAGCGTGAGGCATTTGTGGTCACCAAACTGGCGTAATTTACAAGAACAAGCAATGTGGTTTCTAACAATTGAACTATAGGCAGAGGACCTTCGATTCTCATTAAGGGAATGCGCGGAAAAACCAGCGAGCCTTCTCTGTGAGCATATATTTTTATGTCATTCAAGTTCATGTTCTCAAGATAAGAAAAAAACTCGTCTTCTACATAATCAGGCATTGCTGAACGCAAGTAATCAATATCTGAGCTTGAGAATTTAAAATTTTGTACATATTTGAGACAATCTTCCAAACCGGCGAATACTGTGTACTCGCCTTGGAAAGGATTTTTTCTAAAAAACAAATCAAACACAGCATTGTCATTTTTTTGATTTTTCCAATAAGCATAGGCCATTGAAATTTGATACAAGTCAGTTAGCAATGGTTGAACCGCATTGTTCTGCTCATATTTTGAACTCAAACGAGAATGGTTCTCATAAAGATTTATTCCGTTAGTTTCATTCTCATTTATATCTAATTTTTCACTCATTTTTGGTTCAAATTAAATTAGGCTCGAAATTAAAATCTAAATTTAAAAAATTATTTATAGTAATTTTATTAACATAAAAAAAATATCAACTCAACTAAACTTATAATCAGAGAACCGATCGATTCCAGTTGCAAGTAAAATCTAACATTTGAATTTAATTGAAGCCATGAGCAAACAGCGGAAAATAAGTAACTAATTGGTTTTGCTAAGCAAATGTTTGATTTTCTCAAATTAAATGCTATTTTATTTTTTTTCTTACGATTGGTAATTTGTTTTTAAATAAAAATTATTTTCTGGTTTTAATTTTAAGCTTCTTTTATTTAGATTTAATTTAGATGACATCAATTCAATTTATGTCACTAAAATAACTTCAAGTTTTGAATTTCCTTCTTGGAAACATTTCCAAAATTAAGTTTGATTATTTTTTCCTTTAAGCTTAATCTCTAATTTGCATGATCGATCTCTGATTTGAAAAAAAAAAAAAACAAAATTAATTAAGTTTTAAAAAAATGGTCCCATTTTAACAAGGACTTAGTTTAAATTGATTTTTCAAAAAGTTTAGTCTTCAAATTAGTTTATTTATTTGCTTAGAAAAAGTTTAAAATCAGCCTTTAAACAAACAACGTAAATAAAAGGAAAAAATTGTTATGTGTCGTAACCATGTTTTGTTGCATGCTGATATGAATTTAGAAAAAATTACTGAAAAATTTAGCCTAAGATTTTTAAGTGTTTGAAATAAAAAAAATTAATTTCAGATTCAAAATTTGTATGAATTGAATTTTCAAGTAATTAAACGCATTTAAAAAAATTGCTTGTTTAAACATGACTTTGATGTAATTGCTTAACACTGATTCGTATGAAATATTAATAAAAAAATTTAAAAAACATTTAGTTTTTTGAAAAAATTCTTCATAGAGCCATTCTCAAAGCACTTTTCTTCCAAAAGCATGGATATTTTGCCACAGCTTAAAAAAATTAGTTTTTAAAAAATTCTTATCTGCTCTTAAAAAACCAAGATATTTTATCTTTCTCATGACTTTTTAATTTCTGATAGAAAAAAGCTGAATAGTATGCTTTAGCTCAATAAAACTAACGTATCTTTTCTAAACTCTTAGAAGATCTCAATTATTTGCTTATGGGCAGCAAAGATTAAAATAAAACAGATCAACAAATTAAAATTAAAGATATGTTTAAAATATAAAAAGGAAAGAAAGAAAAATTGTTTATTAAAATTTACAAGAAAATTTGAAAATTTAGAAAAAACATTCAAAAAGACTGAAAAATTTTAATTGAAAATAATTTTAACACAAAAAAAATTTTCATTTTGGCTTTTTTATACTTGTTTTAAGGACTCAATCACATCAGAAAATTGGGAATATTTATTAAAAAAAATTTCAAAATTAAAATTTAATTAATTTGGTATTAATTTCACATAAAGCTTTACTATTATTTTACATACAAAAAACTTAATTCTTAAACCTTAATTTTTACAATTCAGCTCACAATGCTAAGCAACTTTTGAAAAATTGAAAAAAAAAATTACTTAAAAAGACTGGTTATTCACGAATAAATTGAATTTTAATTATCCGATACATAGAAGTTTAAATCTTAAGTATATGCTTGCAGGTATTTAAATTGAATTCTCAATGATCGCCGAATTAGGTACCTAAAACACGGATTTTTTTTCCAAATTTTTAATGCCTAAAATACGGAACCGGATTTAAAAATATTAAGTTTCAAAATAAAAATTTATTTAAATTTCACAATTTTCATAACAATTAGTACGGAAAAATTAAAAGAGAAAATTAAAAAAAATTAAATTTTGTAAATTTGAGTACGTTATGAGTCTAACAAACGTTAAATTTTTTCTTTGTGACAATATAGCATTTAAATTTTCAAAACATTCTTCCTTAAATTTATTTTTATATTTTACAAAATCAATATTTAAAGCACCATACATTAAACTAATGTAGTCCTCCAAATAAATTTTATAATTTTGAATTTTTTTTAAAAATTAAAATATTAAAAAAATTTCAAATTGTGTTGATTTTAAATTGTCTTTTTCAATTTTTTTCAATACGGATCCGTGTTTTAGAATCATAGTCTAATTCGGAAAAAATATGTGTTATAAGTACCTAATCCGGCGATTCGGATCTGTGTTTTAGAGATAACCTTTTTTCCATAGGTCTAAAATTTTTTCTGCAAATTTATCATCCGATACAAAGTATGTATCATCCAAAATGTAATCTGTGCAAAAGCTCTGCGATTAAATTTTGAAAAATCTTTGATATATATATATATACTGTTTTGCAGACTTGAAGAGTTTTTCAGAGATAAAAACTGGTTGATGCATTTTGCAGAACAAATTTTAGACCTATGGCAAAAAAGTTAACAATTTTAAATTTTTGTTCTTCTTTTTTGTTCCAAAATTTCTAGGAATCAATTCAGCTCAACTAAAATTTAATAAAAAATTCCAGTGATTTTTAATATTCTAATAATAAAAAACTTATTTAAAAAAAGTGAGATTATTTCTAATTTTGATAAATTATTTTAAAATCTTGGTTTTTTTTTTTAATTTTCTAATATTTTTATTGAATAAAAAATAATTACTTCGGTTCAAAAGGTTCATCTAGATCGCTCTGATCTATTTTGAATGGAATGGGCAATTGATAATACGCACCGGGCTCTACATTTAGTCTTAAATTGTAAAAACACGAATCCTCAATAGAAAATATGCACAAATTAATTAAAAAACTTAAAATAAAAATTTTAGAGTTTTTTTTTTATTTACTAAAAAATTACTTTTTTATATCAAAATCTATTTTATTTCTACATTTTTCATTTTTGGCTATTAATTCCTCCAAATCTTTGGCCAAATTAGTTGCACAATTGCACGCAAGCCTCATCCTGGCCATAAACTAGAAAAAAATTGTTAAATTGGAAAATTGGAAAATTTTTAGTTTAATTACGGTTGGTAAATCTTTTACAAATTTGAATTTATTCTCAGCAAGATTCAAATTTCCGTCTTGGTCGAGGCTAAATTCGCCCATAATAAGAGCGATGCAATAGCGAACAAAAAGCGGAATTTTGTTCTTTGAATATTTGTTTGACAGTGACATGCGACTAGCTCTAGTCAATACTTTATTCCCATACGAGTCGACATTTGTTTGTATGTTTATTTGTTTTATTGGATAGTTAAGATATTTAAATTTTTTCAAGACTTCATCTAGTAGAAACTCGTTGGATTCATTCGGCAGCCAAGAAAACTTTGTGGTCAAATCGTTCACCAAATTGGTAACTTTAATTTGTACTTTAATCAAATCGTTAAAAAATGCTAATTGAATGGTGTCTTGGTCGAAATAAATCACATTAAAATCAATAAAATTTTCATCAAAAATTAATTTGTACAATTTTGTCAACTTTTCTTTCTCGTCTCTGTTAATACGCAATGACTCAATTTGATCAAAACCAATATCTACATTATCTTTAAGATTTTCCAATTTTCGTTTAGCATCTTTAATTTCTTTTTCGTTATTTTTATTTTTTTCTACTAAATTTTTAAGGTCATTTTCGTGCTTAAGCGAATCTTGTTGACCAGAATCAACAAGCAAATTGATTAGTTTAGGATCCGCAGAGGCACTTAGCTTGATTTGTTCAATTTCTTTTTTAATTTTAAAATTTTCAGCTTTAATTCTCTCTATTTCACTGTTTTTGTTCAAATTTTTTTTTGCCACTTCATTCAATTCTTGCTTTTTCTGCTCACTTGCTTCTTCCAATCTGCTCTTCGTTGCTTTCATTCTTTCAATTAGACTTTTACTTCTTTCCAATGCCATTTTCAATTCATTTTCTAAATTTTGATTGTTAGTTACAATAAAATCAGCACAATTCGACAGAGTTTCATTCAATGCTGACAAATTAAAGCCTGATTTGTTTATTGATCTATTTTTTTCGCTCATCATCACCACAGAAGTGCTGAGTAGAGACGAACTTAATGGCTTTTTATCTTCTCTTGGCTCAATATCAATTGTTTTGTTTGTCAGTTGAGATTTTTCCAAATCATATGTTTTATTTATAATCGAAGGCTCTGTAATTGAGAGATAATTAATTTTTTGAATTGTCTGAGTTTCGTCAGACTTGAGTTGACTTTTTTCGTCGTAGTCTTCTATAAAGTGGGACTTAGTAGCTGTGCTATCAACCATTTCATATGTTTTGTTTTGATCTGGCATTAGAAAAGACTTAATTGGACTCGTTTTTGGCGGTGAATCAATTGATACACAAGTACTATCGGAAATTTCTTGTCTTATAGTCTCATTTTGCTGGTTTTCTAAAAGAACTGACTCTTCTAACGTAATCTCTAAATTTTTATCATAATCATCTTTCATAATGCTCATATTTTCAACATTTTCCTCTATGTTTATTTGAAGACATTCAATATTAGTGCTGTTCAAATTGTTTATCATTGAGTCAGCTTCAATAGTTGCATCAAATGGTAATAGGGATGTGTCCTGGCTTAAATTAGTTGTTTTGTTTTGGGACATATTTGGAGAATTTTCTACTTTTGGATTTGTTGAATCTTTTAGCTTTCTAAGATCATCTCTAGTTATTGATGCCCTTGCATTGACCAATGTATTCGCTTCAGTTAGTGAATCATTTGTTTCTTGTAAAATATATGATTTTTACTACTTAAAAAAAATTTTCAATTATTTTTACTTGAATGCAGCTCGTCAATAGTTCTAAAAATATTTTACAAAGTTAAGAATAAAATTCCGGTTTTTAAATACTATTTATTTACTTGACTTGTATTCTTTGAGAAAAACTAACCCTTCTAGATTTTCTTATACGAGTAGTCTCATCAGAAGTTATTTCGTCCATCAGCTTATTTTAGAGAAAAAATTTTTATAACTTAAAATTTAATAGCAAATTGGTACCTTTGAATCAAAATCACTTGATTTTAAAATCTTAATTGAATAAGTTTTAATAGTCTTTGAAACAAATAGATCAATTGAAAAAAATACCGAACTTCTCCGTAGGATTCTAGTTTGTGTACTAGTCGTATTCAGGCTTTTGTTAAAAAAATCAAAACAAACAAACAATTTCTAGATCAATATTTACTTTTCTTTTCTTTCCGTAACATCATCAAATTCCATGATTTTTTTTATTTTGAATTCAACTTTTGTTTTGAGAAATCTGATTAGTTTTTTAATCAAAATTTTAAAAATTAGTCGATTGAAATCGAAAAAAAAAGATTAAATTAAATTCATTTTTTTTGTTCATAAATTTTAACTTAACATTTTATTAGTCAATCTATCTGAATGAAATAATATCTTTGGTCCCTTGTCAAAAAATCACTAGTTATTAACTAAATGACGCAAAGGAAATATTTTATTAAATACAATTATTTAGATATTATTTATTTTCAACTATTTTTCCTTAAGGACTTTTCAATTTTTCACTTTTTAGAGATGAAAAAATGATATTTTTAAAATTAATTTAAATAAACGTCAATTAAATAATTGTTTGTCCAATTTTTTCTATTATTGTCTATGAATTGTTGTCAATTTTAATAATTGATACTAAAAATTATCTTTTCTTTAATTTATTTGTAAAATTTAATTTAATTTTTGGTAATTTTATTTGTTTCTTTCCCTATTTATTTTTTTTAAATGAAAGATATATCAGGATGACTAAGACATTCAGTTCCATTTTTCTCTAGACTGGTGGAAGAATATATACTTTATTGATGCTTATATTCAATTCTTTTCTCTATCAAATTTTTATATTAAAAAATTTTTTGGATGTTTTTTTCACACTCAACCATCCAACCGGCCAACATTAACTTAACTTTTTTACACACGGTACTCAACACTACCTCTGGTGGATAGGTTTAGGATTTGTTGAGAAAATAAAAATTTTTTAAATTTTAAAGGTCACACTTTATGTGATTGAAATATTTGATAATAAAAGCTAATTTACTATAGCTCTTTTTACCCTATTAACTTTTGTAATACATTCCAATATATGCTGGGATAAATTGGCTTATTAAATTAATAAATCAAATAAAAAAATACAAAAAAGATTTCCGATTTGAAAATATTTCTAAAAAATTATCACTCTATAGAAATTGGAATTTTTTTTCGAAAGAATACATTTTTATTTTGAACAAATAGTTTAAAAAGTTAGATATTTTCATGTAAAACATACACTAAGACTTGTGCAATTTTAAAGAGTTTTTGTGTTAAATTTCAATTTTTTTTGAATATTACAAGGTATTTGATTTCTAGAACAAAAAGAAGAAAAATTCTCCTTTTATTGATAAATAAAAATTTTAAAAAATACTGCAAATTTATGCAACAAAGTTTGTTGCATCTTTTTTGCCTAAAATAATTTTTCTTTTGTAAATAAAAGACAAAAAATAAAGCCTCAATTAGATTTAAATTGATTATTGATTTGGTTTACCAAAAAAAAAAAGAAATTAACGTTTCTATTCTAGGTAAATAGATGCAACAAACTTTGCGTTGCACAAAGTTGCAGTATTTTTTTAAAATTATTTTATTTTTTTATATTTTTTGAAGGAGAATTTTTGTTCTTTTTGTTCTAGAAATTTACAAAAGCAATTTATAGAATATTCCTTAAAATATTTATCTTATTTTTTAAATATTAGATAATCATTAATTAGATTATTAATTAGTGAATATGCCCCAACTTTGTACTTCTAACAAAATAAAATAAAAAGCATACTTTATTAAAATAATTAACTTATAATAAAAGCAAAATATCTACTTGTGCTACTAGAGAATATAAAAAATTTATCTTTTTTTTCACAAAATTAAACCTTTAATCAAAAATGAATTTAAAAAAAATAATTTTGATTTAATAGATCTAAAAAATTCGAAAAAAAAAACGGTTAGAACAGAAAACGTTAAATACTGACAACTTTTTTGTCTTATTATCAAAAAATTTCAAGTGCATGAAGGGTAAAATATTTAAAAATTCGACCATCAAAAGTTCGTTAATATTAAGTTAAGACAAATAAAAAAACTTTTATTAAATGTAAATTTTTTTTTGTAAATATTATCTGCATTTACATTGGAAAAAAATGATTAAGCACATTTAAACTCCTTGTTAAAATTTTTTAAATTTATACATATTTTTAAAATTTCTTAATAATTGATTCAACAAGCAAAATGAACTTTTTAAATGAGCAAAAAAGTACAGGATTATTCCAAGAAGACTGGCTACAAATCGAAGAGCTATACACCAAAAAACTCTGGCATCAACTTACCCTAAAATGTCTCGAATTTGTCAATAAACCCGATGTGCAAAAATCCCAAATTCTCATTCCTATGTATCAGAAATTTATCACTGACTTTGAGCACAGAATAAATCAATTCAGTTTGGTGCAGATGTGTTTACCCATAGTGCGTCAATACAAAGACCCATCGATGTCAGTTTCTTTTCTCGAAAAGCTAAGAGAAAAAGTAAAACTTGAAGATCAAGCAGTGGTGTTGGTCGACACAGCACTTGGGACCATTTACTTGGAAAGTAAAAATTTAGACATGGCCAAGAAATATGTCGAACAAACAGAAATTGAGTTGAACAAATTAGAAGGAGTTACTTCGGTTCATTCTCGTTTTTACGAGTTTTCCAGCAACTATTTTGGCACTATTGGAAATCACTATGAGTTTTATAAGAACGCGTTGAAATATCTCGGATGTGTTAAGTATGAAGATGTTCCTGTCAGTGAACGACATGAGCGTGCCTTTTATCTTTCCTTGGCAGCCATTCTAGCTGACGGAATTTACAACTTTGGCGAGCTTCTAATGCATCCAATATTGACTGCTCTGAATGGTACACAAGACCAATGGCTGGTTGAATTTCTTTATGCCTTCAATAGAGGTGATCTGGAAAAATTTGAAACCCTTAGACCCAAATGGACCCAACAGGCTGACTTAAAAAAGGCTGAAGTTAAAATAAAACAAAAAATTTGCTTGCTTTGTCTAATGGAGATGGCTTTTCAAAGACCAGCCAATAATAAGCAGTTGACTTTTGCTCAAGTGTCCGAAAAAACAAAGCTACCTGAAAACGAAATCGAGCTTTTGGTTATGAGAGCGTTGTCGCTAGGACTTGTCAAGGGCTCCATTGATCAAATCGATAAAAAAATCTTCATTAGATGGGTTCAACCGAGAGTACTAGACATTAATCAGGTTTTTTTTTTTTAAATCTAATTGATAATTCTATTTCTTTGTTTTAGATTAAAATAATGAGACAGCGTTTGGACTGTTGGTCTTTGGAAGTGAACAAAATGATCGGTCAAGTCCAATCAAATGCTTGCGAAATCCTAACATAAAATGACATTTCATTGTACAAACTTTAGAATCGATTTTTTTCTTTAATTAATTTATAATTTTATTTTTTTGTCGAATAAAATATTTAAATTTACAGCACTCAAGCATTTTTTTGTTTTTTTTTTTAGATTTTTCGGTTTTAGTTGACCGATAAGTTAAGCGTTTTTGTCAATCGAAAATAACTGATCGAGCTAGAATGGATGTCGTGAACGAAAATCAGAAGAGGGCTTGTCCGCAAACGGTAGAAAAAAATAGCAAAACAAGACGTCTCGACGATTCAATAAATGATCAAGAAAAGCTTGCTATGATTGAGAAATTTATATCGGTCGAAAAAGCAGTTGTCGAATTTGCCCAGAAATTCAAGGATTATCCGCAGATAATTGAAAACTATCGCAAACATTATCAAAATTTGGAAAAACTCAATCAAGTTCAGTTCAAACAAATGGAAAAAGAATTAACTTGCGCCATTTATCATAATCAAGAATCAGCTGATCATCCTGTGCTGCACTATTTGAGGCATATCAAAAAAGCTGCTCAAGAATTGGAAGAGTATTCTTAGAAAGCTTCATTTATTTGATTATCAATAATTTTAATATAGTTTAAAGTGTAAATAAATTTGCATTTTTTTTTAGAGGCGATTTTGTAATAATAAATTTTTGTTAGAAAACTATTTATCTTTTATTTTTTTTATTTTAAAAAATATGAACTAAATTTCATAATTTTATAATTTTATTTAAGAATAAAAGATTTTTAAAGGATTAATAGAATCAAATAAAACAATTTTTTTAAAATTTTTTTGTTGTTTTTTTTTCAAAAAATTTTCAAAAAAAATTTTTTTTTGAATCAAATTTGCACTAAGTTTAATTTAAATAAAAAAAACTACTACCTGAATATAAAAAAATTGAAATTTATTAATTCAAAATATTCAATAATATTTGATTTTATTTTTTAATCATTTATTAAGAGGTGGCAACAAAATGACCAGAAAGTGAGAATCGTTTTTTTTAATTATTTTTTTTGCTAATTCAAATGTTTTTCAATGTTTGGAAAATTTTTCTAGACTGGATGAAAAATATTGGAAAACCTTATCTTTTCATTTTAATTTAAACTTGTTCTTGTTTGTATAGAAATATCCTCAAAAGAGAACGGAAATAACAAAATTTGTTACATTAAATCATCAGAGTATTTGTGGAATTAGACAGACTTAGCTGTGGATCAAAACGAATCTAGTTATTTGTGTTCTCTTACTGAAAGATTTTTAAGAAATAAAATTTGCATGCCAATTTAAGATTTATTTTTTTTAGATGCTTAAAATAAAGACAACAATTTTTTTAGCCTTTCGAAGAGAAATTCATAGCGAAATTAGAAAAAAGGTAAATTAGATTTAGAATTAAAAATTTTGGGTTTTTTTTTTTGATTAAATATATATTTTTAAGCTAAAAGAGAAAAGATCAAATAGAAAATTAGCATTGGATTATTTTGATTTTTTTTACGGATCAACTTATGGCCAAGAATGGAAAGCAATGCGCTTGGCAATGTTAACAGGCAGAAAGTATATAGCTTTGTTAAATAATTATGCAAATTTTATTGAAACCGGAAATCTTATGGAAAAAAACGCCTCAATAAATTTGCTTAAATATCTTGATATGATTCAAAGCAAAGAAAACACACAAATAGAGAAGTCTTTGCCAAGAAATTTAAATATATTCACATTTGATAATGGTGACTGTCGCGATTTCCCAAGTCCAAAGCTTAATAGCTCCGATGGTCTTATGAACTATTACTGCATGGATGGAGCCTCTATTTTGCCTATTTTTGCAATGAATATACAAAAAAACGACATCATTTTAGATTTATGCTCAAGTCCTGGAGGAAAAACTTTGGCAATGCTCCAAACTCTTTTACCAAGTAAATTTTAAAGAATAGGTACATGAATAGAACTTTACAATGAATTAAGAATATGTGGTTTGCCGTGATATTAACCAAGGAAGATTGGACAGACTAACACGAATGCTCAAAGCTTATGTGCCTGAGAGTGAATTAATCAAAAGAGTTAGCATTCAAATGAATAATCCGAGCCTGAAATCTTCTGACGAAGAGCATTTTGATCGTGTTCTGGTAGATGTGCCATGTACTAATGACAGGCATTCATTGCACAATGAAGAGAATAACATCTTTTCAAAAGCAAGGTCGAGTGAAAGATCGAATATTCAAAAAAAACAAACTGAATTATTAACGTAAAATAAAAATTTAAGAAATTTTTTTGGAAACCGTCAGTAGCGATTACTGAACCGCCAAAAAGTAATGTTGCCCGTCTTCATGGCCCCGCGGAAAAATTAAAATTTTAAAAAATATTTATTTTTCCATGAATTAAGCTTGAGATAAATAAATAAAATTTAGAAGAAAATTTTTTGGTCTACATCATTTTTTGGCGGTCCAGTAATCGCGTTTGACGTTACCCAACACTAAGTTTTACCAATGCTTTAATGTTTAAATTTAAGTCAAGCTATTTTGGCATGTAAATTAAATGGTAGCATAGTTTACTCGACATGTAGCTTATCACCAATTCAAAATGAAGGTGTCGTAAATACAGTTTTGAATATTTTTGATGCTGAATCAAGATTCTCTCTTAAAATTGAACCATTGTACTATTTGAAAAAATATTTTGATTATTTTTTTACCTTTTCTCCTGCTTGCAAAACAGGCTTATTAGTTTCGCCTGATATAAAAAAAAACTTCGGACCATTTTATTTATGCAAAATAACTAAAATACCCAAATAAATAAGATTTTATTTTATTTAAAATTTTTATTTGATAAAAAAAATTCACTTTAATTTCGAATTTAAAATAAAAGGTTAAAATTCTTGTTGTGACCGATTAATAATTTAAATTTCATCTATTGTCAATGACGTCATTAAAACCTAGTTTGCTTTTTTATATTACTTTATGAATCATGTTCCTTTTATCTCC
>VANL01000223.1:0-49263 GCA_006352455.1 Brachionus sp. 'Tiscar'
GCGGAGTTTATTAAATCAAAAAATTACACATATGTATCTTGTAGTTGTTTTCTAAAAAGAAGGAGTTTCGATTTACTCAAAATTAATTGATCTTAAGTTTCTTTTCGGATTCTTTAATTTTTTAAATTCACATATTTGAGCTTGGATTGATCTCACAACCCATATAAAGCCGTTTTTGTAAATATTTCAAACCTTTTTATGACAATTAAACAATCTTTAACAGATTTTTTCAGATGCACGGAAATATTCAAAAGTATTGGCAGTACAAACAATAATTGAATAATTAAGCCCATCGTTTTTCCCACAATTATAAAATACATATTTTATTAGAAGAGATAAACCAATTAAAAAAAAAAGTTTTATTAGAAATCAAATTACTTAAATTAGCACTGTGATTTTGGAACAGAAAATTAAAACGAGGGTTTTAAATTGGAATAATCTTTTAAGTTTAAGCTCAAGTCTCGTTGTAAAAAGTCTGCAATATATTTTTTATGATTTTCCAATTCATCTACTTTTTTGCAGAGTTCTTGCAAACAAAATATATATATATTAGCTGATTAATTTTTAGAGTGAAATTTGTAATTAAATTAAAAAAGGTTATTCCAATTTAAAACTTTTGTTTTGATTCTTTATTCCGAAATTCCCAATGTCATGAACTCAATGTTTAAATCAAATACTATTTGCTTAAATAATATATTTAAGAAAAAAAGAGGTATTCGCTATACTATTGTTTTAAATTCTCTAAAGATTATTTAGGGATAATTAGTCCAAAACACCCTAAAAAGCCTTTATAGAAATCTCTAAAGATCCATTAAAATTTCTTTAAAAATTTTGTTCACTGGGAATTAAGAATGCTCCGTTTAGTTTTAGTATTTATTAAATGAATATTAATTAATTTTAATATATTATAAAGGAAAAAAATTTTGCTTGATTTTGAATTTCATTAAACATTCTATTTTTAAAAGATTAATCTGGGATTATTTTATTTAGACGTAAGTTTTTTATAACTGCGATTCCAGTCAAAGATATTAAAAAAATTGTAAAATTAACTACTAATTTCCAAATTCTTCTTAATCACTTATTCAAACAAAACTGTCCTTTACAAATACCTGTATTTTGGTAATAGTTTATTCAGCTATTGCTTATTTTTATTTCTATAATTTTTGCAAAATAATAAATTTATTTAAAATAATAACTGAATTTAGCTTAATCTTAAAATTTAATATTTTTGCATTCAAAGATTATTTATTAAATGAGCTTGGACAAATTTTTTTCAATTAGTCTTTGGATAATTTTTGATAAACTCCTATAAATTATTGAGAGAAATTTCAAATAGTATTAAAAAAATAATTTTTTTTTAGGCAAAGTAAAATTTTTGGTCAATTTCCTATTTGCTCAAAAAATTTATATCCGCAATTTTATTGCATTGCATATTTTCAATTTTTTTTAAATTGAAATTTCAAAGTTTAAAAAGTTAAAAAAGTTTGTGAAACTGCGCAGTTAAATTTTTTGAGCAAAAAGAGCAAAAATTTTACTTTACCTTTTTTTTAATACTATTTGAACTATTTTTGTACATCAAAAGCTCTCTAAGTCGAATTTAATTGACTTTTTTAATTTTTATTAAATTTATTCTGTTTTCATCATGCTAATCAAAATTTTCTTCAAGAAAGCTTCTATTAAAAATACACTTATGTATTTAACTTTTATTAAACTAATTTAAAAATAAATTCAATATCAAAAATGATCAGTATAGTGATATAGGTTTATTGATCATTATTTGTTTTGAATCTTCGCCATATTCATTTCTAGCTATACATATATAAGCACCAAAATCTTCTGCTTGAGTATCCTTAATGCTAAGAATATTATGCTTTATTTCTACTCTATTAGACATTGGCCTTCCGTCCACCCTTTTCCATTCTACTTCTGGTGAAGGTATGCCAGCTACCACTTCACATCTAACTGATGGATATTTTCTAAACGAATCAATAATCTTTTGACTAGGAGTGGTAATAACTTGAGGTTTTTCAACTCTAATAACTTCTACTCGAATATATTTTACGTTAAAATCTGTATCACTAAAAAAGCCTTTGCAAACATAATCACCACGATCTTGGACTCTCGAATTTTTAATGAGCAAACGATTATTTTCCACTTTATGTGTGCCATCTTCGAGGTTCATTCCAATTTTACCCCATTCGAATTTTGTATAGTTTTTAAATTCTAGATCACATACAAGAGTTTTATTTTCACCTTGGTTAATAAATGTAGTTGGCACCGACAATGTGGTCAATCTACTTTTAGCCAAATTGCTGGAGCGACCAGTCAATATATTTTCAACTTTACAGTAATAATCTCCTGCTGAACCTAAGCGAATAGGATTGATTTTATATGCCTGCTCATTTCCAATAATTTCGCCTGATTTTAGCCATGTATATTTGAGATATTTTGGATTACTAATCATCAAGGAGTTAGGTTTAATTACACACTTAAATTCAAGTGAATCGCCTTCGAACAACTGAGGATCTTGTGGATTTATTTCTACTTTATAAATTTCTTTATTCTCTTCAATCTCTAAAACAACTGAATCACTTTTATTCAGAGGGTAATCATAGATAAGACATTTTATCGTTCCACTCTGCTCTTTTCTAACATCTTCTATTTTCAATATATTAAAAAAAGCCTTGAAATTAAAATTTTTGTTCAAACTAATTAATCTTTCATTTAAAAACCACTCTATTTTTTTATTTGAAAAAGAGCTTCCAATTAAATTACAAAAAATTTCAGTGCTTTCACCTTCAAATAAGGTAATTTTATCTTCCGCAATTTCTACACTAAATTCTTCTATTTGAGGCTTTGTTTTTTCAAAATTATAAGTTTTCGTTCTAGTTTCATATTTGTTACTGGCCCTGCACTCATAAGAACCATAAATATCAGCATCCTCCTTATTGAGAAGAATTTCAATGTGATCCGAAAATTTATTAACTTTGTTTTTTCTTGAGTTGTTATAGACCCAATTTAATTCCGGATTTGGATATCCATTTTTAATAAAACATTCAATGATATAATATTCATCGCTTTCATGAGATTCTGTTTCAATTTCAATAGGAATATATTTTTCGACTATTATCTCAACATGGTCACTAATTTGTTGTAAATTGGCACTACCAAACCTATTCAAACACGAATATTTTCCACTATGAAATGGTTGAATGTTTTTTATGGTCATTTTTGAGCCATCTTTTGTTACAAAATGATGTTCAGAACTCAAAGAGTCTTCAAGTTTATACCAGTTTGGCTGCACGACTGGTTCACTTGACTTAATCAAACAATTTAGAGTAATATTATCACTTTGCTTGATAATTATTTTTTTATCTTGTATTAATTTATCAGATTCTATTTTGATCTGAGATATTTCATTTCTATCTTCTAAAACATCGATATTTACTTTACCAACATTGCTTTTTAGATTTGCTTGATCGAATGCTTGACAAGTATATAATCCCGAATCTTGCAATGAAGTGATTGTAAGACTTAAGCTTCCTTTCTTGTTGATTGTCGAAAAATCGCTTTCCCGGATCAAGTTTCCATCTTTTCTCCATTCGAATTCTACATTGGATAAATCTTTGTTGTCCCTTAGTGATTCTAATGAGCACAAAATTTCAATATTTTCACCAATGGAAGGATTGGATATTTTTGGATAAATGTCTATATACAAAGCCTTTTGTCTGTTCATTCGAATGACGGCAGTGTCTTCAACATAATGACCCTTTTTGCTTATTGCCCGACAAGTTACTACTCCATGTAGACTTTGGTTCGCACTTATTACAAATAGTTTGCTGCCTACTGCAAACAAGTTTTTATAATTACTAACGTCTTTGTCATTAATTAGCCATTGAATATTCTGAATTAAATTCTGATCATCATCAATTTTAGGGTAAGTCTTACATGAAATTTCAATGCTTTGGTCATCTTCGAGTTCATAGTAATTTTTTTCAAATCTGACTTGTATTTGACCTTCATTCTTTGACTTAATAGTTAAATTTAGAGTTTTTGTTTCAAATGCAGATGAAATTGAGCACAAAAAGGTTCCGATTATTTGAAAATCAAAGTCTCGAATTTGCAAAAACTGATTTTTACGAGAGATCTTTTTTGGCCAAGCTTGATTAAAAGGTCTGTACCAAGTTGTAATCAAATTCTATAAAAAAATTAAACGTCAGTTGTTTTTTAATTTATGAAAAAAATTTTAAAAATTGTTTTTTTTTTATTTAAATAAAACCAAAAAATTTGAATGATCTTTTAATAATAAAACTACTTTGTGTACAATTTTCAACAATAGGCATCACAGTAAATCTAAATTCTAAAAGCTTTTTTATTAAGGATGTGAATTATCTCAGAAAGGAACTTTAGTAAAAAAATGGACTATTTTTACTTAAATAGTTTAAATAGAAAACATTATAATTCAATATTTAGCAATAGATTAAATACGTTTAAAAAAAATGCAGACTTTTTTTTAAGTCACAAGTCTAATGTTTTAAGTCACAAGTCTAATGTATTTTTATGGTCATGTCAAGTCAATGACTCAAAAAATAGACTTAAAACTTAGACTTTAAACTGTGACGTATAAAAAAGTCTGGAAAATTTTATAATTTTTTTAAATTAATTTGCATATTCAAATTATATTTATATCAATTTTCGAGAATAAAATGATGAGCAATAAGGAGTATTAATATTTATTTTTTTAATTACTTTATTTTCCATATTTGGTAAACTGCATTCAAAATCTATGTTTTCTCCAAAATTGAGATAAAGTAATTTATCGTTGCTTATAATCATTTTTCTAACGTTTGGCTTTGCAGCTTGCGTTGTGCTTGTAGTGGTAGAAGTGGTAGAAGTGGTAGAAGTGGTAGAAGTGGTAGTGGTTGTAGTGGTAGAAGTGGTAGAAGTGGCAGTGGTTGTAGTGGTAGAAGTGGTAGTGGTTGTAGTGGTTGTAGTGGTAGTGGTTGTAGTAGTAGGAATAGGAGTGATTTCAGTGGAATAGTAGATAGCATCGGTAATTTCTTCAGCAGTAGAAATTAATAAATCATGGTCTGTAGGATTTGATTTTGTAATATTACGAGATTCATCTGAGAAAACTATATTTGAAGTTGAACGACTGAAATCAAAATTTTCAGGAATTTCGGGTATTTCTTCAGTGATAAATATCGGATGATGTGGTATTTTACCTATTGATAAATTTATTTTTTTTACTTTTGTTTCAAATTTATTTTCAGCTACACATTCAAAATTTTTTATATCTTGAGTGTCAGTTTTGTTTAAAATTAGTTTAATTCCTCCAAATGGAATATTTTTTTGGTCAAAATCATCAAACGAATTACTATTTTTACTTATCCATTTAAGTTTCGGCTCCGGAAAGCCTTCATAAATACAATCAACTTCAATTTGATTCTCTTGATCAGCATAGTTTATAAACAATTCAATGGGCTCATATTTTTCAACATCAATACTCACAAAATCTCGGACTGAATCAATTTTTGAGTCATTTGAGCTTGACAGACATATGTAAATAGCTGAATCATCTAATTTGGCATTAACAATTCTAAATGTCGAGTTTGTCGAGACACCAAATTTCGACAGATCGGTATAAATATTTTCTGAGACCCATCTAGAATGAATTTTATGATTTTTTATTTCATTTGTTATACAATTAACTGTAACGTTATCTCCTTCTTTTACTTTTATTGTTTTATTATTTATTTCAAAATTTGATTCAAATTTTATTTTAATTTCAATTTTTTCATAAACTTGTAGAAGTATTTCGTCTTTATTGCTAATTTGAATATTTTTAGCATCTTTAACTTGACAGGAATAAAATCCAGAATCACTGGTTGATGTAACATTTAATTGATAAATTTGATTTCTAGAATCTTGCTCTATTAATTTGCCATCCTTAAACCAGTCATAAAAAAATTCCTCTATCCATAAACTTTTTTTATTCTTGATGTTACAGTTCAACAATGCTAAAGAACCTATAGTTAAATTATTCTTGTCGATAGACAAATCAATAATTGGATATGGATCATATGCATAAACTAAAATAGCACTTGATTCAGCAGTTTTGTTTCCATGACCAATGGCTTGACAAGTTATATATCCATTCAGATCTATATTAGGATTGCGAATAAGTAAAGAATTGCTAAAGCCATAAAAATTCGGATGGTTTTTTATTTCTTTACCATTAAAAAGCCAATTTATTTTTGGCCTTGGATATCCTTTTGTATAACAATTAACACTTATCTTTTTTTCGTTTTCCAGATCAATTATTTTTGTTATAATTTCAGCAGTAGGCGGTTCGGGTTTTCCTTAAGACATTTGAAAGCAAATAAGATTAAAATTTTCTTTTCGGTAGAAAAATTTATTTAATATTAATTAAATTTCTAGAATTTCTAATTTTTTTATATTTTTATATTTCTATTGTATTATACTACTATTTCTTTTTTTTTAAATTTAATAGTCCTATAATTACTTAATTCTCTCAAAACATGTCTAACATTATATCTACTTTTATCTTAATTATTTGTTTTTTTTTTATAATTGTATATTTTAATCTCATAAACTTATCTTATATTATTGTATTTTGATCATTAGGCTGAAAGGAAGGACTAAGTTCCATTCCAACCTGCCCGGGTAATACCCTAACTATATTTTTTAATAAATAATTTTTTTATATTTTTATTTGAAAAGTTGATTTTCTAAAAAAATATTTCTACCAGAAAAATAAAGACTTAATTGTTTTAAAAATAAATATATTTACTTTTAACCACAAGATTAACTATTACACTTTCTGTTTTCATGTCATAATTGTTATCAATTTTACATTCGTATTGACCTTCGTTTTTAAAATCCAAATTTTCGATTGTTAAAATGTTCCTTTTTGCTTTAACATTTGAAGGTAATTGTTTGTGAAATTTCGCTTCCCAACTAAATATTAAATCATTCTAAATTAAATAAATAAATTAATAATATTTTTTTCCTTTTTTGTAAAATTATTTTATTACTCAAATCATATTAAATTATATACATATTTTAAAAATATTAAGTAGCTGCTTAAGAAAATTTAAGTTAATGATCAAATTGAACTCTCAAAAATTTTTGCTAAAAACAGGTTTTCAAATTTATTTTTAGTTATAGAAAAAAATATTTTCAAATTGAACATTCAATCTTAAAATTGTTTTTTAATTCTACAAGTTTCTGCAAAATTTTATGCGTGCAGAATTATGCACAAAACTTTGGTGCTAAACATAAAAATATATTTCTGAATTAATAGAACTTTCACAAAAAACAATTTTTGAGAATGATTATTGAATTTTGATCATAAATTTCAATATACCAAATGACAAGCCATTGAAACCAATTATGTTGTTTTATTATTATTACCAAAGCTGCGAAATTCAAATACAAATTGAACAAAAAAAAATTTCTTTTAAATAAATTAAAATAAAATATAATTAAAAAAGTAATTAAATATTGTGCAGCATTGTTTGTTGCATCATTATTACCAAAGCTGCGAAATTCAAATACAAATTGAACAAAAAAAAATTTCTTTTAAATAAATTAAAATAAAATATAATTAAAAAAGTAATTAAATATTGTGAAGCATTGTTTGTTGCATCATTTTTGCTGAAAATAAAACCTATTAAGCTTATTTTTAGCAAATTAAACCAGTAATCAATTTAAATTATATTGATGTTCTTTTTTTGTCTCTTGTTTACAACACAAAAATTATTTTAAGTAAAAAAAGGTACATAAAAGTCTGTTCCAATATATTTTAGTACTTTTTTAAATATATATTATTATGATTATTTTTATTTATTATTAAAGAAAAAAAAACTTGTTCAATTTGTATATGTATTTCACAGTACCCTTATATATTAGATCTAGATTTAGTTAATTTTTGGAAGAAAAAGTGAAAAATATAATTTTTCAAAATTTACCTTGTTGGAATGACTAAATGAGTTACAAATTATTTCAATGTTTGATCCTGCGTGAAATTCGTAGTTGACACTACTGTTTATACTCATTGACCAATTAGCAATAACAGGAACAAAAGCTGTTGTAGTAGTAGGCAAAGTTGTTGTTGTTTGAGGTTGAGTTTTACTAGAAACTAAAATTGTTTAAATAGTTTTTTTTTTCTAAAAAAAATTATTTTAAAAAAAACTAAATACCAAAATTAAATTCTTCATAAACCTCTTCTAAATCATTTTTTGCTGTACATTTAAAAACACCAAAATTAGCTACATTTGTTCGGTCTATTAAAATAGAATAATGATAAGGAGTTTTTGTTTCTTCAATGATATTCTCTATTTCTAAGTCATCTTTTGTCCAAGTAATGTTTGGATTTGGTAAACCTTGAATTATATTACAAGATATTTTAATATTATCATTTTGTAAAAATTGATCGATTTGAATTTTTAATGGCTCATATACAAGAGCATATAGCTTTATAGCATATTTCAATTCTTTTCCATTTTGAGATTTACTAACAACACATTCATAATTTCCACTTTGATTCTGTGTTACATTGTTTAAAATAAGTTCTTTTCCAGCTTTTTCTGAATACCCATTTAAACTTTCGATTTTCCAATAAAATTGACTTTCATCAGCTTGAGATTCACATTTTAAAATTACGTTATCTGATTCTTTTACAACTAATTTCTGACTTGCATGGTCAATTTTAAAATTTGATGTAATAATAACTGTATTTAGAGTTTGAATAACTTTAACTTTTGAATTTGCTATTTCACTTTTTCTCTCACCATCAAACACTTGACATCCATACTTGCCAGATTGATTCAATGAAAAGGCTTTAAAATCTAATTGACGTTGGCTAAAAGAGTCTAAAATAATGTCATCCTTGGTCCAGACATATTTTAAGTTAGGCAAATTGCCAATATTTGGTTGAATGATGTCACAATTCAAGCTAAAATCTGATCCAACTGGGACTATTATTTCGCTTGGTTTAATTTTAGCTAATATTCTATTATCTATTACAGAAATTAATGCACTTTTCTCATCAAAAGCATCATCTTTTCCTACTGCTCGACACGTTATTTCACCATTTGTATTTTCATCGACATTTTTGATGTACAAAATATTATTTAAAATTTCAAAATTTGTATTATTAATAATCAATTCGTTTTTGAACAGCCAATAAACTTTAGGTTTAGGATATCCCATAACTTTACATTCAACTGTTCTATTCTCACCATAAAATAACTGAATATTTTTTTCTTCTAGATTGACTGTGGGTTGTTTAAAGCCATCTTTAAACAAAGTTATATGAAAATTTAGTTTTGAAATTCGACTTACCTTTGGCCATAAGTGTCAAACTAAGACTATTTTCTAAGTAATCACCATATTTGCACTCATATTCATCTCCATTATCTTTATTAAAATTTTTAATTGTTAATTTATTTTTATCTCTTTCTGCATTGTTGGCCATTTTAGCTTTATTTTTTTTTATCCAAAAGTAATTAGACGAAAACTAAAAAATAAATTTTTTATATTGAAAAAAAAAATAATCATCAACTTACACCCTTTATTTCTTGATCAGTAATACAGTAAATAGCAACATCGATGCCATTTTCGATTTCCAAAACAGTATCATTTTTGACTACATATTGTTTTGCTGATTTTTGAGTGACTGCGATGTTGGTTGTAGATGCTTCTTTTTGGAATACAACAATTTCTACCATTTTTGATTTTATTCTATCATTGTCTGATTGGCATATGTAAAGACCTGTGTCACTTAATGCAGTAGAGTTGAACAACAACAGTCCATTTTCGGAAATAAAATTTGATTGATTATTTTTAGACCATTTAACAACTTCATCCAATGGGCCAAAGCATTGAATTTTCAAATAAGTTTCCGACTCGATTTCAATTACATCATTTAAGATATTAATGTTTGATGAGACATTTACGCTTGGAACAGGCTTTACAATTAGAGGAATTGTTTTAGATCTTTGGACTCCATCTTTGAGCGTTAAACATGAAATAGATCCATTCATTTCAAGACTTGCATTATTTATTATCAATATACTGTCATTAATATCAATACCATCAAAAATTTCGACACTTTGATTATTTACTTGCCATTCTTTCTCAATTTTTTCATCAGTAGAGCAATTCAATTCAAAATACTCTCCTTGATATAATTCAATTTTCTTCTCATTAAATTCAGGTTGAATTTTATCATAAGAATTCTGAATTTCAAAATCTAAAGTTTTTATGGTGTAGAAATAAGAAATTCTACATTTGTACAGTCCGAAATCTTCTAAACTTAAATTTTTAAGTTTAAAAATTGATATCTTTGACAAAGGATTGGTATTAGTCACATAGCTTTTAATATCTAGTTTCTCAGATGTTTCGGTGATCAATTCACCATTTTGGTTGAACCATTGAATTTGTAAATTTGGTGAAACATCAGAAACATTAGTTATTGCTAAACAGCTTTGTTCGATTTGATCATTAATCCAGGCATTTGAAAAATATTTTTTTGACAAAAGGCCTTTTATCTCAATTTTTTTACTATCAACCATTAAAATATCAACATTGGAATGACTCTTTTCATCAATAGTGCAAGTATAGCTGCCACTATCGGCTTGTTTAAAACTGGAAAACTTGAGTATATTGGTAAAATTTTGACTAGAGCCCTTAAAAAAGAAAAAATTATTAAAATGTTTTAAAATAAAGCCCTTTTAGCGGTAAAATTTTGATAATTTTCTAATAAATGTTTCCAAATGCTTGACTTTTAAAATTAGCCATTCTGAGAAAACTTAATGACAAACTCTTAACTTAGAGTTTGTGCTTTTTTTTAAAACTTTATATGCTGATTATATGCTGATAGAAAAGGATATATGCTGATTTTCTTTGAAAATCTTCATTCAAGAAAAATGTTTTAATTGTATTTTTTGCTACATTTTTCTTTGTTAAAACCAAGAAAAATCCAGTAATCATGAATTTTCTGATTATAAAAAACTCAATATGCTTTTTAAAGTTATTTTTTAAAAAAAATTTTAATCTAATTTTAATTTTAAAAAATCTTATGATAAAAAATTAAGTACTCTTTTCTTCCACTGATGTTCTTTGCATTGTAGAGAAAAGCTAGAATTCTTTGCAACAAACAATTCACGAGGATTTACTTTAAAAAATAGAAATTAATTCTAAAATTATATTTATTTTTCAAAGTACCAATGTCTATTTTAATTTTTCTTGGTTGAAAATTAAATGAAGAAACGGATAATTCAAACACTTTGCATTCATAAAGACCTGCATCACTTAATGAAGCATTTAATATTGTGTGGTTTATGAAGTTTTCTTTTGATGTCTTAATTACGTACTAAAACAAAAAATTAAACAGAAGATAATTAAAATAAATATAGAACAAAAATTTATTTACATTGTCTTTGTAAAGGGCTAGCATGTAAAAATCAATATTATCAGGAATGGAACAATCAAATTCAAAATAGTCATTTATTTCAAGAATTTTAAAATCATGAGAGAATGAAATATCCATTTTAATAGCTTAATTTTAAAATTAAAAAAATATGTAAATATTTTCGAAAAATTATTTTTACTATTATCAACAATAATTTCAAATTGAGAATTCTGAGTTAAATTTGAAACTTGAGATTGGCATTCATACAAACCATAATCGTCATCGCTTAACTCTTTTATTTTTAGAATTGATACCATTTTGATTTCCTTGTCACTAAAAAGGCTTGTTGTAATCGAAACTTTTTCGTTTGACTCAATTACCTTTAAAATTTACATTAAATAGTTAAAATTAAATCAAGACTTGATTAGATTACATTTTTATTTTTATCTAACCATTTTATTTGTAAGTTACTTCCATTCGAGAGACTTGTACAAACTTGTTGAATAATACCACCCTTTCTAGCTTTGATAATTTCTTCAAATAATTCATTTTTTAATCCGATTGGGAAAATATTTTCATTAATTTGTTCAATATTTTCGATTAAAATATTTAAAGATCTATGATTCAAATACTGATCGTCCAAAGAGGTAACTTCACATTTGTATTCACCTTCGTCTATTTTTGAAGCATTTTGAACTCTCAAGGACAAAGATGTGTTTATTGTAGTAGATATAAATTCCTAAATAAATTCAAAAATTTTTAATTTTTTTTCTTAACTTTTACTTGTTACTTTATCTTTAAAAAAAATAATTTTAGCTGATATATTTGAATCTATAAAGCAGTTCAAATTAAAATCAGATCCGTCTTTGATTTTTATTGTGCTATCAACTGAAACAAAAATTATTTCTTGATTTTTTTTACCAATATTTATCAATATTTACTTATTTCTTCTTGATCCCTAGTTAATAAAATATGTATATTTTCATAGAAATTTGTAATATTCGTTTCGATTAAGTCTAATTCTGTCTCATTTTGATTCAAAGCAATCTGTTCCGATTGAGTAGAATAATCAATATTTGATTCAGTACTATTTTGATCAAAATTATCAGTGGTAAAATTGAATTCTAACTGACTATCATTTATTAATAAGGCATTTGAATTAATTGTAACATTTGAAAGTGTATCTTGAAAATCTAGAGTACTTTTGTTGAATGCAGTTTCTAATTCACTTGTTTCTAAGTCGGGTGCAAAATTTTCTAATGTTATGAATGATTTGTTATAATCTGTCTGATTTGTGATTTCAAACGTATCTGTTTCATTGATATCTTCATTAAAAATAATTCCTAAACTTGTATTTTTATTAACTTCACTGTCCGATGTGAAATTTAAATTTGCTGAAAATTCATTAACATCTATTTATTTTTAAATTAATAAAAAATTTAAAATTAACATTCACTTACTTACCTTCAGAAATATCACTTATCTGATCAGCATCGTCAGAAATGTTATTTTTTAAATCAATTGATGAAATTGTCAAGTTCTCTGTTAGGTTTTGATAAAAATTTTCTAAAAATCGATTTGAGTCATTTTTTGACTTTTCGATAAGAAAATTATTTTCAAGGTCAGTTGAATCTAATAGAAATTGAGCAAAAAATATTTTATAAGGAATAATAAGTAATATTTAGCTCACTTGAATTGCTGTGGTTATTTGAAAAATTATTAGAAGAATTAGATGATGGAGTTCCCGCCTGGTAACAAATATAAATTAGCTTTTTACCAAATTTAAAATTAAAAATTACCTCAAAGGGTTTAATTTTATAACAAACAAACAAAATTATTGATAAAATAAATATTCCTGGCTTTATTTTAGCCATACTTTGCAAAATGCTAATATCCGATTTGCGGTATTCTCTAAATAAGACTTTAAAAATTAAATAAAACTTTTTTTTCTTTTCTACGATACACACATAGATTTATATACATTCTTAGTTTTACGACGAATTAAATAATAAAAAAGTTTTTATCATTAAAAGAATTCATATTTATTTAATTATAAATGTGCATCAAAGGCATTTTTAATATTTCTGGGACAATCGAAAAAAATGGATAATTGAGAGTTAACATTTATTAAGAATTTATACATTAAAAAATTATGGATTTAATTAAAATTTAATTAAAGCAAGAGTATGAGACTTATCATTTGGTACCAATTTATCCTACTAAAAAAACTCTAGTGTAAAAATTCTACTACTAGCGTATAGATGTTTCTGAAATAAACTTTATGTGATTTGAATTTAAAAGAAATAAATAAAATTTAAATTGAAATATCAAAAATTTGATGATTTATGTCAACTTTTTTCTAATAAAAAACATTTTTAACAGATTAAGAATAAAAAATCTTCTTAAGAATTTTTTTTAAATTCAAAACATTTATAATAAAACTATTTTAAGATTTTATTTTCATTTATTTTAATTCTTTGATATCCAGTTAAAATTTTTATTAACCAAAAATATAACTCTAGCTTTTAACTTTAGAGAATTTTTTATGACAGTAGTTTTTACTTCTTGATATATGACCAAATTAATATTTTCTTAAAAATATTTTAAATTTAAAGCAAAAAAATCAAAAATTATATTTTCTTACGATATAATTTTCAAATTATCGTTCATAAATAATGTTACATAAATGTCCTAAAAAAATATTCTTAATAAAGAAAAATTAGATTGATTAAATTTTTTATTTATTTTAAAAAAAATTTTATCTACTTTACTAAAAAAAAAAAAGAAAGATAAAATATTACAAAATAGAATAAAAAACAGATTTTCAGATTTATTCTAATAGCACTATTTTATTCAATTTTAAACAAAATCAATATATTTTAACACCAGCATATTTATCAAAAATAAAATTTATAGAAACAAAATTCTTTTTTTTGATTAAACTCAATTAAAATCTATATTTATACACATTTTTTTAAAACTTTTTAAATTTGTTTTCATCTTTTATTAATTTTTTTTAAAAGTACTGCGAAACATGAAAAAAAAAAACGAAACATGTATAAAAACAAAAAAAATGTTGGAGTTTATAATTTAATACAAATAAAAAAAATTTATTATAACCATTGACTCTAAATTAAATTTGAATCACTTGAAAAGTTTTAAATTTGTTAAATCGCCTGGCAGTTACTCTGTGGGCTGTTTACAGGTCACTGTGTGTTATCCTGTTTTTTTTCACTTGTTTTTGTCCGATGGACTCATCTTAGCTTAAGTTGTTTGAATCCAAAAAATGTCGTAAACTGACCGAACAGAATTGGTTTTGTAGTTGGTGAAGATAAAACTATATTTTTTTTCATTAATTTTCTTAAAGACAGTTTTATTCAAATCAATTCTATTATCTATTATCGAATTTAAATTAGTTGTTTTTATCAATTAAATTTATTTAAGATTGTTCATTTATTTAGATTTAAATTAAATTAATTAATAAATATATATTGAGGTTTAAAGATAAAAAAAGCTTCTGATTTCAAAGTTATTGAAAGAAATTTAGTAGTAGTAGTAGTAAATAATACTGCGACCCTATTGGGTTAAGCTTCTTCGAAGCTATGGCAGTAAATTCCTGAAACTTTTTCTAATCATAGCTAAAATACGATTTCCTCGACTTGTGCAATATTTTACTTGGTTAGTCCACTTTAGTCACTTTGAATATATATACCTAAATCTTTTTCGAGAGTTGTTTTAGATAAATTCTTTGTACCGTTTCTGCTAAAAATGGTATAGTTAAACAAAGGATTTTTTCAACCAACATGCATTACGCTGCATTTTTCAATATTTAAATCCAAAGACCAAGTAAGAGACCAGCTTGAAATTAAGTCTATATCTTTTTGAAGTATGAGATTGTCTTGAGAGCAATTAATAACCGACAAAACTTTAGTATAATCGGCATATTTTTCACATTTATTAACTAAACGAGTCGAAAGATCGTTTATAAATATCAAAAATAATAGAGGTCCTAATACTGAACTTTAAGGTAATCCACTGGTTACATCTAACCAACTTGACATGGATGAACCCAAAATAACTCTTTGTTTCCTCTCGCTGAGAAAATCACTAATCAAAAAATAAATCATATCGATAAAACCATATCTTTTAAGCTTATATAATAATATTCTATGCGATACTCTGTCAAATGCTTTCGAAAAATCTGTGTTAATTATATCGACAGATAATATTAAGTTGAGAGCTGATGTGATAAAATCTAGTGATTCAAGTAAATTTGTTGAACATGATCTTTTTGGCATGAATCCATGTTGTGCGTCAGATAAAAGACAATGATGTAAAAGAAAGGCTAACATGTGATATTTGACCAGACTCTCGAGAATCCTAGAGACCGGACGATAATTGCTTGAATTAAGCTTATTTCCTTACTTAAAAAGGGGTGTCACATTTGCCATTTTTCAAATTAAAGTTAATTTTCCTTGTGAGAGAGATAATCTAAACAATAATGTAATTGGGCTCACTAGTAGTAAAAAAGGTATTTAAACTCAAAACCCGGAGGGGTTTTTTGAACCCCTTGTGTTAAATTTTCTTTTTAATTTTTATTTCATCAAAATAAGCAAATTTTGCAAAAAATTAATTAATTTTAATTTTTTTTTATTTGAAATATCTGATTTAAAAAAAATTTAAAAATGATCACATTTATAAAAGCAAATACAAATTAAAGTATTAAGCGCTGAAAAAACTCCTCCGGTGTTTGAGTGTTTAGTTAAAAAATTCAAATTTAGCAACAAAATCTCAATATTCTATATATCTTTTTATTTAAAATTGAAACTTTAAAATATTTCAAAATTTAAGCTTAATATACAAGTTTAATTTACAACATTTTTCTCTTTCAATTTTATTTTTTTGAGATAAAATTTGCCAAAAAATTCGAGAAATTATGAAAAAATTCATAGGCTCGTTAATATTAAAATCATCAATTTAATTTTTTTTAGTTGAAAATCATGAAAGTAACTCTATTCAAACTTTTAACGATTTTTATAGAACCTCTTATAGCATTTTTTTTCATCTTTTTTTTTATATGAAATTTTTTCTTAAGCTTCATTCCAACCTGCCAGAAGATAGCAACCGAAGCTATATTTTTAATGATAAATGATTATGATTTTAAAAAATTTTAATTTATAGATTTTTATGATTGATAAAAATGACAAATCACAAGCAAAACATATAAAAAATCAGAAAATATAAGGAAATCATAACAGATAACTAATTTTACTTTTTTCAGGTTTCGTAATTTTACTGCTTTTATGAAATTAATTTAGTTAATTAAGAAATTTGGAAAAGAAGAATGAAAAAAATTTTTTTTCGAATTTTTCAATTTCAATTGTTAATTTAGATCTACTGCTGATTTTTTGTTCCTGTTTTAATTTTTTTCAGTTAATTAAGTAAAAGTAAAGTTTAATTTTTCATAATAATCAAAACAGCCATTTAGAATTTGAAAATTATAATTTATTTATTCTTTATTTTTAATTTTCTATGAATCTTAACAATAAAAAACAATATGTTAATAAAGCAAGAAAAAATATTCATAAGTTTTTTAATCGGACTTAACATAATTACAGTGCTAACAAATGAGATAACGAATAGATGCCTAAATTTGATTAATCCGACCACATTAAAATATGAAACAAATATTGATAATGATGGATTTCACAAAAATTTTAATATAAATTTGCAAATCAATACAAATGATATTATTTATTTAAAAAAATATTGTAATTTGATGGTCCTGCAAAAATTTAATTCCAATTTCTATGTTGATGAATTTGAAATGAGACAAAGTTTATACAATCAAGCATTTTTATTTTTCCTTTCTCAAAAAGTTAATACTGAATCGATTGAGTACAGATCAGAACCATTTATGCTTGTGTTAATAATTAAAAAGAATTTTTTATTATGTGATCAAAAATCAAACTATTGCAATATTTCTTTTGTCTATCCATTTCATCTACGATATCATGCACCATCTGAAAAAAATTTAAATCAAAGGTTTAAATTGAATGGTCCTAGAATCTTGGCATCTGACTGTAATCAAGATTTAACAATGCAAAATGGGTTTTCTTTTAAGTTAAATGAAAAATTTGATAGTATTTTTATTGAAAATATTTTTTTTAAAAATTGCTTTTGGACTGAAATTGGCAAAGATTTTTCAAAAAAAGAATTTGAATTAGATGTTCCAGTCGGTGATGCAAATTTTTCCCACATTGTTTTGACAATTACCTTGGGATTTTTAATTATCTTAGCACTATATGTCTCAAAATTATTCCGCGAAAAATCACTAGAATTCAATAAAAAAGATGATTAGTTTCAAAACAATTAAAAAATTTTTGTTTCTTGACAACAATAAATTTCTATCAATAAAGAGTTTTTGATCGATTTTTAGATTTATATTTTAATCCCAGAAAAAAAAAATAATGTTGACATTTTATTTACGACAACGAATTAGTTTAAAGAATAAAAATATTTAGCGTTTATTCATATTTAAATAGTAAAATATTTTTTATAGTGTTTAATTAATTTAACATTGCTCAACTTAATACTTAATTTAAAATTTTTTTAATTCAAGTTTTATTTATCTTACCAGAGTAAAAAATTCAAATATTTAAAATGCCTTTTCTGTATGAGGTTATTGGAAAAAAAGATTACTGCAGTTAAAATAATTGTATTAATAAATATGAAATTTCTAAAAGTGAATTTATCATAATAAAATTTCTAAAAGGTTTTTTTTTTTTTAAATTAAATTGAGTAATTTTTTTAGTTTTTTAGCACAATTAGAAAAGTCGGAATTCCAAGTCATAATTTAAAAAAAATTTTGATAGCTAAAATAAGATTGATAAAAAATGCATTTAATAATTTGAAATTATGAATTCAAAGATTTGCAGCATATTTAAATCAAAAAGAGAAAATATTGCTCATCAAAGAAACAGCAAAGAATTTTGGGTTTTGTTAGCATTTTTATAGCTTTTCTTTTTTGTTTCTAAATTGAGTAAATTTATTTTTTATTTAATTTTAAAAAAAAAGCTTGGATAAATAAATTCGAAAAAGAAACGAAACATAAAAGACCTAATTAAAAATACAATTAGTAAGGCCTTAAATGAACAAATAAATGATAATTTGCTCGAGTCTATATTAGATTGAAAAAAGTCTCAACACAAACTCATGTTAAATTTGAATGGACCTAAACGTCAACTCATGCATTCAACTTATAACAAAACCAAAGTTTACCTACATTTACTCGAGATTGCAGACTTATATTTTACATTATTTTTATGTTGGACCAGATTCAACAATAGCCAAAAAAATTAATACAAAATCATACCGGGTTAGTAGACCAATCGAGATTATTTTTGTATTAATTTTTTTTTATGTGCTCTTTTTTTTTATCGATACTCGTCGAAGCCTTATGAATTGAATGATCTATTTTTATCGTTTTGCTTGCTAATACCCTTATTATTTCAAACGTAGTTGAAATTTTAATAATTTATTAAAATCGAAAATTTTATTTAAATTTCTCAATCTTCGAAGCTTACCCAGGTGCGAAACAATTAGCAGATAACTTTTAAATATCTTGTCTACCAAAAGAAACAAAACCGAATGAAACAATTAATTTTTTTAATGAAAAATATTTAAAAAATTTTTCAATTTAACTTTATTTTTTTTTAAATTATGATCAACTAAATAATCGAATAATTTCCAATATGTGTACAGAACATAATCAGAAAAAAAAACCCTATGTGAGCTCAGCGATTGAATTTTTTATCATCCTTAGGAATTTTTTTAAGAATAAGATCTATGTTTAAATAGCAAATGGTGAAAACAAAAATTTTTTAAGGTAATTCAGATAAAGGTGAATTATTCATATATTTCAACTTTAAATATTTATCTCTTTGACAAATATCAAAATAATTTAAAATACGAAAAATTATTCATTTTTAAAATTTAAGATGCAGATATTATTTTTATTATACATTTGATTTTTAAAATTTTTATCAGGATTCTGCAATGAAATTTGGGTCATTTTCATGAATTTTAAATGAGCAATTTTCTTAGAAGTTTTTCTACTAAAAATAATTTTTTTAGCTTTAATTTATAATTGAAAAAAATGGACATTTAAAAAGTAATTTGTTTTATATTGTACCGAATGAAAAAAAAATTTTCACTTAATTTAAATAATTATGATTTAATTCTAAATTATTCAATGACGTAAGCCATATGAATTTTTTTTTCATGTATCAATCTACACAGTTTTAACTATAAGTAATTGTCGAAAGTCTCACTTATGTTTTTTTTTTGTTTTAATGAAAGGAAAAAAAATTGGTCAATATTAAAAAAAATGGCAAAGATCATTTAAAGAAATTTTTTCAACTTTTATTAATTTAATTTGCAATTAAATAAAATAATTATAATTTAAATTTTAGATGTTTATAAAAAAATTTTAATAATTATCAAGTGAACGTATTTTAGACTCAGAAACAAGTTTTAAAGAGATATATTTTATTTTAATAATGCCAGGACCACCGCCACCGCCTCCACCACCAATGATGAGCGGACCGCCACCTCCACCTTCTTTAGGCGGTCTTTCGAATCCAGCACCTGACCGAGGCGCTCTTTTAAAATCAATCGCCGACCCATCTAAACCAAAGTTAAAAAAGGTCGACCCATCACAGATCAAAGATAGGAGCAAGCCTTCGGTCGGTGGTGGAGTCGTTAGTTCAGCATCAGAACCTGTCAAAAGTAATTACTCAAGTCTTTTTAAATTTTTTTTTAATAAATTAAATTTATTCGAAGAAACTGCTGGTGCTGCTTCATCAGGTCCAAATCCCATGTCGGGCCTGAGTCTTCAAGATCAACTAGCAAAAAGGCTGCAAGAAAGAAATCGTTCAAATAATACTTCATCAAATGCCATTCAGTCAAACAGTAAGTTCAATTTTTATCTATATAGTTAATTGCTCAACTAAGCTAAATCGGTAATGGTATTAACATCCAAACTAAATAGATAGCTTTTTTTTTAGTTTTTATTTTTTTTTAGTAAAGAATTAAATTTTTTTTTTGACTCTTTAAAATATAAAAAATCGTTATCTAAATAGGTCTTGATAAGTTAACATTTTAGTCTACTAGTAAACACCCTTATGTGGATATTAAATATCTCTTGACAGGTTTATGGGCAAATAAAAGTGTATGCAAGTAGGAAACGAATAGTAATTAAAGAAAATCTTTGATCTAAAGAAGAGACGAACGGACGTTAAATTAATGAAGTTTATTTCTTACTTAGCGATTTTAAAAACGCATAAAATTTTAATGAATATTCAAAATGTCAGCTATAGCCATTAGACATTGCGATTGACATTGCTTGTTGAATGTATTCTTGAAATAATGGGCCACGTTAGGTACGAATGGATAATTAGCAAAGAAATAAACAAGTCTTGATTATATCTTTTTTTAAAAAGCTCGATGATTAAGTTCGATTCATTGTTTTTATTCGAAATTTTTGCTAGGTCGAAATTAAGTCAAGCTTGAAAGAAATATCTCATTAATCATGCGAGTTTCAGAAAAATGCCTTCATGATAAGATAAGATACTAAATATCTGATAATTGTGCCAGTTTCTAGACGGCTTCTTTTTATAGACCTCAAATAAAACAGTTTTATATATTTTTTCTTATTACTCATGCCTACCCTCCTATCAAGTAAATAAAAATCAATTTTATTTTTTTTTTCTAACTAAAAAATTTGAATAAAAACATTTGAGTAAAAAAAAAAATTTTTTTCAGCCTCATTTAAAGCGTGATTCATTTAAGGTGAGCTAAAAAACCAATAAATTTGAGGCTATGCTTACAATTAGTGATGCCTTAGTTTTTTTTTGTTGTGTTTTCTGCGGATTTTAGTAAATATTAGTTCTCTATTTTTAAATTAGAATAATTCCGTTTATTAGTTAAGATATTTATTAAAAAAATCAAAGGCTTATACAGAGCGAGTTTTAGTTTATTACTTTTTTTTTTTTTTTTGACAAGATCATATTTTTGATCACTGCTTATATAATTAATTAAATTAATGATTGAATTTTAATTATTAAGAGCTAAGCTTTGAATTATTTTAGTAATAATAATTAATTACATTTTTTTTCAACTATACACTCTTAAAAATTCAATAAAGAAATAAGAAGTTTTTTAAGTTTATTTTCTAGAAATTTTTGTACAGAATTTATGTGCACATGAAATAGTATAATATTTTATTATTATTATTGAAAGTATATTGATTTTTGTGGTCAGATAAATAGCTATATTTGGCATCTGTTTATGATTAACAAATTTTAAGCTCTATTGATTAAAATTTTTTATTGATTTATTTAAAGAGAATACAAATAGAGGATATAATTACAATTATTAAGAAAAAAAAAATACAAGAGACTGAAATAACAAAATTTAGCTAAATATTTAATTGCAAATTTGCAATCCTTTAAGAAAAATTGCAACTAGCTAACTGAAAACTTAAGACGAAAGCATTGTTATTTTCTATCGAGACGAGGATGGATGGGATTTAAATTCAATTCAATTCTATTCTCTTTATTCTCCTTCTTCTTAAGTTGAAATAGAAAAATTATGCTTTCTAATTTATTATGTTTAAAATCAAATTGAAGCCAACTTAAAACAACAACAATAACAAGAATGGACTATTGTTTAGATTAAATTTCTAATTTTCTAGCATTTTATTTCTCGCCATTTGGATCGATAAACGTCTGGCTATGAGTTCCAATTAGTAAAACATGCTTTAGCCTGTTTAATTTGCATTTTTTATACAAATAAGGGCAGATTTTCGCCAACATTCAATATTTTTGATTAAAATCGATTTATCATATCTTTATGTATCGTACATGGCCAAATACGATTAAGCGTTGCTCTAAATATTGATCCAAATCATTCATAGTCAAACAATAAAAGCATATGAATTTTTATGTTTGTGTATAATTTAGCGAGTGTGTGTCTGTGTGTGTTTGTGTGGCTAAGCTCGGTGTAGCAGTATTATCCGCTTTTAACCTAATCTCTTCATGCTCTCGTATTTATTTCTTATTTATTCGGAGTTTAATTTTGCTAGCAAACTGCAAGTCCGAGTGCTTGGCGGCACAATGTTTGGCTTCGAGGCGGCCTCTCTTTGGCCACTCGGATAAGGTCAGACTGAATTAGAGTGGACCATTAAGCTCGGACTGGAGCAGTCGGTTTGACTTAATTCACTCTAATCTAGCCTAATCCTCAAGCGGTCTTGGTCAAGCGATCTCTTCAATGATAGATTTTCTCAAAATGCCTTAAATCCATTAGATAATTATCTATTTTTGGTTTAAACTTAATAAAAAAATAAAGCTTAGGAAAAATAGTTTATTTGAATTAGAAAAACAAAGCGTATAAGTTAAGCAATGATTTTAAAATGAGTTATTTTTGAATTAATTTGAGCTAAGCGTTACTCGAAAAAGGTTTGTTATTATTTTCATTTAAAATTTTCAAATAACAAAATCAACCAAATTAATTAATTTAAATCAGTGAAATGATAAAAATCCGTAAAAAAAATATCATTTTTAATAAAGATAAGATTTTAGTTAAAAAAAAAAATTTAAAGGGCTATTTCAATTTTGTGTTTTTTAAAGATTTTATTTAATTCTTGTGTTGATGATAATTTAGAAAAAAAAAAAATAAAGGGCTAAGTTTTTTTGTATGGATATTCGCAGCCAGTCATTTAACAATAGAAAAATAAAAACAATAACTAATTAATAGTAGTCGTAGCCGAAAAGCTCAAAGGCATTGTGTGGCACGATTTTTAGATGATTTCATCTCAAAAAAACAAGCAAATTTAATGATATTTCTTGAGAGGCGCTCAGTTTTTTTTCACTAACTTGTTTTCTAAGAGCTAATTTTCTACTCTACTCCATTCATTCAAGAGGTCTTGTATTTCGAACTCAAATTAAAAAATAAAAAAAAAATAGCTTAAATTTTTATTTTCTAAAAAAGTTAAATATTTACTAAATTTTAATCTCTTACGTAATTTTTTTTCTTGTCGATTTTCAATTTGTTTCCTTAAGATTTCTAAACGAAGTTATTAAAATGCTATTTAAAATTAAAATTAAAAATACAAACTAACAATGTCAATCGAGACCTCACGCCGTTCGTCTTCTCAGTTGTCCGAGTCGAGAAAACCGGCTTTACCCCCCAAGCCAAAGCTATCTCTTGCTGAGAACAAAAATCCGAGTTTAGAACACTCGAATTCCGACAATACTAACTATAATACACTAATAAATAGTCTAAGAGAAAAGTTGAAAATAAATATAAATGGCTCTAGCAGCGAAAACTCCCTAGCACTTTCGACTCTAAGCTCTAACTCGGAAATCACCGAGCTCAAGTCCCTGAATATTAGCCAAAACATGAACGACCTCAGTCTCCTGGACGAAATATATGCCGAAATAGAAGACAAATATTTGTTCCATAAGCCAAAAAACAATCCAAACAAAACAATTCAAAGTTCTTGTTCGTGTTCACATTCGTCCCAATCGTCTCAGTCGTCTTGTTCGTGCTCTTACGTTTCAGAGTCGGCAGACCGCCCACCGTTGCCCTCTGTGCCCCCACCGAATTTAGTAAACACTGAATCGAATGATAAAAGAATTTCACTCTCGCTCGAGGAAGAAATAGCGCTCGAGATACGAGCTAAGCTAAATCAAGAATTTTTAGTAAGAAAAGACATTGAGCCTAAATTAGAAATAGCTGAGAATGCAATGAATAAAAGTGCTGATAAAATGACAGAGACTCCAGTGCTTGAGCCCGAATATTTAGAGCCGATTGCGATCACCAAGTCGGACCAGAAAATAAATGATAAAAGTTTAGACAAAATTTTATCAAATCAAACTAGCCCCAAAGCCCAATCGGAATTTATTCTATCTCCCTCAAAGCTTAAGTCCTATTTGATCAAATCGACTAGCTCAAAAGGCTCTGCCATCGAACCCAATCAATCAAAAACTTTAAGCTATCTGTTGAAAAAAAGCAATCGTATCACTTCCACACTAAGGCTTATGCGAACCAAATCAAGTTCAAATAATGTGCAAACTCAATCAATTTATTCTCAGCCAATTGAACAAAAATTATATCAATCTAATGTAAATATTTCCGCCGAACCGAATCAAGTCGAAATAAGTCGACCAACTTTGATTAGCCAAACATTCGATATCAATAAGCAAAGTTTGATTGAAATTAAACATGAGCAAAAATCAAATGATGCGGTCCGATCGTCTACGTCGTTTAATTCCTCGTTTGATTCCTCATCGACTAGTTCGGTTTACTTGCAAAAGACAGAGTACGAGCACAACTATGACGATTCGCTTAATGAGTCAACAAAACAGTTTCATGACCATTCACCCACTATTGAGTCTAATCTAATTATAACTAATGTTTACGAGGAAGATGGTAAAGACGATTAAAGATTTTTTTTAAACCTGAGCCGATTTAGTTTAGGATTTTGCTTAAAATTTTTAATTTAATTATTTTATTTTAGTTTTTTTTAAGTGTAATCTTTAAAGAAAAAAAATAATAACATGACAAGAATTAAAGGAGATCTAAAAATATATGGTAGACTTAAGCTAGATTAAATTTTGGAACAAAATTAAGTGTTAGGCAACTTTTATTTAGCTTAAAAATTAATTAATTAAAAAAAGATAGTCTCAAGGGTTTAAAATTTTGGCCGAGAGAACAAACACACAAGGAAAATTCTTGACTTTTTATTTAGCAAATAAAGATTGCTCTGCTAGTTCATATTTTGCTAATAATTTTACACTACTAAGTGTGATAAGTATTAGAAATTAGTGCTGAATACTATGTGTGGTAGAGAAAATTTTTTTCTCTAAAAAAAACGATTTTACTTGTACTCAATTCTTTCCTCTTTGGAATTTTACATTTAAAATTTTTTAAGGGTTTGTTTTCAAACCCGGTCACCAAAAGGGCCAACACAAATTTTGGCGGTCTAGTGGCCGTCAGTCACGGTATCCAACACTATTAATAATTGATTGAAAATATGACATGCCTTATTTTATTGCCGTATAATTGTTTAAATATTTAAATTTAACAAATTTCTGTGCTTTTAATTAAATGAAGAAATTATGAAAAAAAGTTTTTTCAATTTTTAATTTATTTTTTATTTAAAGTTTGAAATTCATGTTTAATCAAAAAATTTAAGCTTTTAACATTATTTTAAGTAAAAAAGGAGGGATCCTTTTAAAACAACTTGACAATACTAGATAATTTTAAAATTTTTGGTTGAGAACATAGGGCAAAATTAAATTTTTTGTTAAATTTGGTTCAATAAAATAGAACTAACCTTTGTTGCATTATTTTTTTATTCTTGTTCTCAAGTTTAACAATATGTTATGTGAATGAAACATTCAAAGTTGTATAATTAAAAGCATTGTTGCTTTTGGGCCGAGATTTTGAAGAGAATTAAGTTTAAACCCTAAAAAAATACTAAATTTTTTATCAAATTTAGCTTAACCATACTTTTATTATCAAAAAGTAAATTCAAGAATAATTTTTAAGTCTTATATCTCAATTTACCTTTGTCCAGAATTTTAAAATAAATGGCATTATGAAAATACAAAAAATGAAATTTTTTACTGAGTATCTAAAATTGGTTCTGTAAATTTTTGCGTCAAGAATCATTGCAACCATGCATATCATAATATTACTGAAAATTAACAAAACAAATTGAAATTAAAAGTTTAAATGATAATTTTTGCCAAGATGAAAAAATCAATTTAAATTCTAATATTTCTATTGATCTGAAATTTCCTTTTTTATCTCAAATTTTAAATTAAAAAAATGATAAATAAAGAAATGGTATTCAGAAACATCACAAGATTACACTTAAAACATTTTTTTATTTATTTATAATTATTAATTAAATTTAAAATAATAGATCTAATAGCTACTCATCAGCAAACAAAGCATATAACTAACACTAATAACTCTAGTAATCACTACGCTTCTAATTCGGTAATTAACAAACCGCTTCCGTCAGTGCCGTCGAATAATGTAAATAGTCGACAAAGTAACAAAGAAAATGGGCCTTCTAACAATGTAAATAATTTTCAAAATCAGAAAAAACTACTTGAGAATTTATTTTCATCGTCAAACTCATCATCAACTTCGACGGCATCATCAATATCGTCATTAAATGGACAAAACAATTCAAAATCGAACGACATAACTAGGAATAGGCCAAATGGTGAGGTAAAAAAGATGGCTCCACCAGTTCCGCCGCCACGTCATGACCTAACCAAAGATGACTCTGTGCTTAACAAATGTAATACTAATTTAAATATTTACCATTATGGTGTTTCGAAACCCCTATCTACAAAATCTAATCATAAATCAATGAATTCGATTAATTTAGTATCAAACTCTACTTCGGTCTATTACAATTATACAAATTATAAAAATAATCTAAATCATTATTCAAATAGGAAATCTTTAAATTGTAAAATTATTATTTATTTTTACGTGTAGTGATTCCACTAGTTTGAGATTTTTCATTCACTCTTCACTATTAGCTAAATTAATGCTTGAATTTAACTCTTTTTTAATTTTTTAAAAATTTTTTAAGTATATATTTAATTATTTTTAGTTCAAGGTCAAAACCAAATACCAGCATTTCCAAAGCCAGTTCGAGCAGCATCACCGTCATCCGGAGTGTCGCAATTTCAGACAACAAATAAGCCTCCTCCACCCCCTCCAATAGCTCAGCAAGCGCATCCACTTCCACCAACACCTTCTGCTAACCAAACACCTGTTCAGCCTCCACCGTTACCTCCTTATAACCGGAATATGACCAGGCCATTAAATGTAGCTCCTCCACCACCGCCTCCTCCAGTTGCTCCACCACCTATACCTGAGAAATACAATCATCCTCCTCCTCCTCCACCGCCGAATCAGCCACCACCACCGCCTCCACCGAGTAGGCCAGCTCCTCCAAGACCGCCACCACAGCCTCCTACTAAATCCATTGACGACCTTGATCGCAGATTTCAGTTTTTACCTCTGCCAAGTTCGGCCGAATTGCCTAGGGTTTTTAGTCCTCCAAATGATCGAGAATACCCAAGTGCCAAATATGAAGTGAAAATGAGATCAAATGGCAATTATTAAGCAAATTTTATTAGTCTGTATAATGGCTATATGTAAATTGGTCAGTTTATGATTTAAATAGGTAAAAAAAATTGGTTGATTGGACCCATGTGTGTATCTTTTTTTTTTAAATTTATTTAAAAATTTTTTTTCCAATTCAAATTTTTTAAATATTTAATTGTCTAAATGCTATCATGATTACCAAATGGAAAAATTATTTTGAATCAGTTTTATCTAACATTTCGCTATTTAATTGAGCCAACTTTATCATTATAAATCTTAAAGTAAAATAAATTTTTTTTATTCCCTATATAATTTAATAAATTATTTTTACAAAGTTTAAATGAGTTTATTTTATTAAATAAAGCTTTTGAATTAATTTCACAAATAAGTCAAAAAAAAATCTTCAAAAACTTTTGTCCTAAAAATTAAAAAAAAAAAAAATTCAAAACTAAAAAAGGTTTAAGTATTTTTAGAAATTCTAATCACCATTTAACATAACTATACTCAATAAGTTTTTTATTTAGACAATTCTAATTTACAATATGATATAAAAATAAAATTTTGATTCTAATTATTTTGATTGTTTTTTCTTATTTATAATCCTAAACAAAAAATTATCCTAATCTTTTTCATTTATTTAATTAATTTTTTTGATAACAAAACTAAATAAAAAATATATTTGAAAAAAAATTTTGGCATTTTTGTAAAAAAAAAAAGAAGAAAATAGCGTTTCTATAAAGCATTTCTTTATTTACTCTTTTATCTGGTTATTTTAAAAATCGGTTTTGAAGCACTGTCCGTAATCCGACATTTTGGGCAAAAATTTTATTATAAATGTCATCTAATTTAAAACATACATTGAACTTAAGATAAGATAAAAAAAAACAAATACACACCAATACACATCTTTATAAAACTTACATAAGCTATTTAAAAAAAAAATGATAAACTAATCTCATTTATTTCAGAGTTTTAAGATAAATTTTTATCTAGTTAATAAATAAGATTTTATTGTTTTAATAATTATTTTTTTTTAATTTAATTTAGATAAGTCGATAAATGTATGAAAAAAAGCTGAAGACAATACAAACAACAATAGTTGTTTTAACAGTATTAAATTTAATCATATTAATTGGTTATTTAATTATATCCCTTACTGTGATTAAAAACGAAACTTGTCCATCTGAAAAGCCATTGTTTTCGAATGAAATAAACCAAATTTTTGGGGAAAGCAACAATGTAATTCATGATTTAAAGAATAAGGACCTTTATTTTTATGATAGTTCAAAAAGTTTAATTCTAAATGGCAAAATAGCAAACAATTTGAATTTAGAAGACTATCAAGAAATAAGTATTGAAACAAATCGTGACAATAGTGAAAATTATAAGGTCATTTATTCAGCTAAATCTAAGGCTGCTAATTTAATTTTAGATGTTAGTACTAAGAAATCTGGCTCAGTTACTTGCAAGACTTATGACTGGATAATAAATGAGCCATTTAATTCTAACTATGCAAAGCAGGAATTCGAAGATTGCTTTTATTTGGGAAATGCGTCTTGGTATGGACAAGCAGAGAATAAGAATCAACAATTTTGGCCCATAAATGATATTGAGTTTAAAGAATATTCACCTTATTTGACTGGCTTGTTTGGAGATATATGGAGTTCTATTTTGGAACGATATTGGTTATCATCAAACGGAATTGCTGTTATTGTTGATCAATCGATTCCATTGTTTGTCAAAAAAAACAAGACTTCATTTTGTCTTTTAGCTAGTTCCAAAGAACCATATCATAATCAACACTTAATTGTAAAACTCAAATATGACATATGCCAAATAGATAAATCATCAGCTAAGACTGACTATTTAAATCAGTTACAATTATTTGTAATAAATAACTATTTTGCCAAGCCAGTTGGTATCCCTGATGAAAGAATGTTCAAAAGTCCTATTTGGTCAACTTGGGCAACTTTTAAGAAAAATATAAATGAAACAACTTTAAAATCATTTGCTCATGATATTTTAAAAAATAATTTTACAAATTCACAATTGGAAATAGATGACAAATGGCAAACTGCTTACGGAGATTTTACTTTTGACACCAAAAAATTTCCTGACATGAAAGGACTTATAAGATATTTAAATGACTTGAATTTTAGAACAACTCTTTGGATTCATCCATTCGTAAATTTGGAAGCGAAAAATTTCTTAGAAGTATCACTAGAATTTCTTGAAGTAAGAGCGCCTGATGGACTTAGGCCAGGTGATTAATCAAATGAATTAAATTCTAAAAAAAATTATGAGGAATTTTTAATTTTTTTTTTTAAATTAGGAATAACTTCATGGTGGGACGGAATTGCAGCTGTGGCTCTAGATATGACTAATCCTAACACGACCAAATGGTTTCATGATCAATTAGAGAAAATTAGAAATGAAACAGGAATTGATTCTTTTAAATTTGATGCTGGTAAAACTTAGTTTTAGTTAGGTTTTTTTAAATATATTTTTTTTAGGGGAACTTAACTGGCTCTCGCGGCTTTTCTGGTTATATAATGCTTCAGTAACACCAGATCAATATTCAATAGAATATGTAAAAATGGCCAGTAATTTTGGAAGGCTGATTGAAGTTAGAACTGGAACCCAAACTCAAAATTTCCCTATTTTTGTTAGAATGTTGGACAAAGATTCTACATGGGTTAGACGATAAAAATTTTTTTTTAAAAATTAACAAATCATTTATTTTATTTAAGGGCTACGATAATGGTCTTAAATCTGTTGTTACTACAGCACTTCTAATGAGCATACTGGGTTATCCATTTATATTGCCAGATATGATTGGTAACTTAAAACTAAAATTTGTTTCTTTTAATTTTAAAATACCATCTAGGAGGAAATGCGTATGTATTTGAAGGTGGAGAAATTGTTTTTGAAACAGATTTGATAGCTTATCCAGACTATCAATTGTATATAAGATGGGCACAGCTGACTGCATTTTTACCGTCTATGCAATTTTCTATTCCACCATGGCACTATAACAACAGAACTCAAGTTCCTGTAAATAAGATCTGCAAAGAGCTTGTAGACTTACATGAACAAATTGTATATCCGATCTTAATAGAATATGCAAATAATGCGGTTAAAACGGGCGAGCCAATCATCCGACCACTTTGGTGGTTGGATAATTCAGACTTGATGGCACTAAAAATATCAGATGAATTTTTAGTTGGAAACGACATTCTTGTGGCGCCAATTTTAGATGAAAATCATTACAAAAGAGACATATATTTACCTACCGGTGATTGGGAAGCTAAAAATGGAACAATTTATCAAGGACCTAAAGTTCTCAAAGATTTTCCAGCTCCTATTGATGAAATTCCATATTTTCTAAAAAAGAAATAAATACTACAAAAATTTTAATTTTCCTTAAATAAAATTTTTTATTAATTTTTACATAACGTTAGCTTAATTATTATTAATTTATTTGATGGTTTAAGAATGGGTAATAAAACATTGGCTTAGAAATTTGACTATCAGAATTTCAAATAAATAAGCAATAAATTGAAAAAAATATATTTCTTGTTTGTTTAAATATAATTTATATTGATGTTCAATTTTTAGTTTAAATTTTCATTTAAATATAATTTTTATATGTTTTAGTGTTTTTTGCTGAAACGTATGAAACTTAATTTAACAATTTCGAAGTAGCTTCATATCGGCTCATTTTTCAAAATAAATTAGTGCTGCTAATGTAAGATTATTGAAGATTTGAATTTAGTAAATTAAAATTTTTGCTAATAATAAAATATTATTCTCAAGTCAAGTTTAGTTCTAAGCTAATTATAACATTTTTTTAAGAAAACTGATTAAAATATTATTAAAAGAATATTTTGAAAATTCGTATTACCGTAATTCCGTGTTGGGGAACGCGTGCATTAATACCCAAAGTCATATGTGAAGTGCATGCACAGACATTAACCCCTTTCATGTTAAAAAAATACTATTAAAGGTTCAACGCACTACATGTGCAACTTTGGGTATTAACGTGTGATACTAATAAAAAAACCAAGTTTAAATGACGAGTTAATAATCAAAAAATCTTTTTTAGAGCAACACTTTTATTTGAAATTTTCTGAAATATTAAAAAAATAATTTTGCATATTTCAACTTTTAGTGCGACCATTCAAACAAAATTATGAAAATGTTTTTTAATATTAAAAATTATTTTTTTATGCTTATCTAGTTATAGATGCAGCTTTTTTTTTAAGATTTAAAAAATTATACCATATTTTTTTTTTTTCAAATAAAGACGCATCTCTTTAAATGACTTTAAATACGAAGTTTTTTTTTTATTAAAGCAAGTTAGAAGAAATGGATTTTGAAGCTGATGAGAATGTTCAAATGGAAACATCCGACATCAATCACACCAGCCACCACTCAAAAGCTTTAATAAAAAAAAAAACTTCGTATTTAAAGTCATTAAAGTCATATATTAATACCCAAAGTTGCACATGTAGTGCGTCGAACCTTTAATAGTATTTTTTTAACAAAGAATAATTAATAATTTCGGTTAAATCTCCATCGATATCTTCAAAAAGTTTCTCAAGTTTTTTACTTTTATGGTACCCTTTTGAAATATTTGAGAGTTTTATGTATTACCGCGATAAAGAATAATTGATTTCTTTTCTGGGTCTCAATTTTTTTTCATTTTAAACTTAAAATGAAATTTTGATAATTTGAATAAATTATGTTTTTTTTTTAAATTCAATGCGTTGTAAAGATAAGTTAAAATTTAATCAATAAATTAATTTTAGTGCGTTATTAAGTTTCCGTAATATATTTTTTTGGATGCATTAGTCAGACGATGCGACCATTAATTTTTGCAATGCGCTATTAAGAAATTTAGATGCGGTGAAAAAATCTGTTGAAGGATTAGTCCATTTATCCCATATTTAAAAGAGTTATATTGTAATAATTTTCTTTAATTTTATGAACAAGATAAATTTTTAATTCAATATTTAAAAATTCAAGACAGGATTTTAACTAATAACAGAAATTAAAATCGGAATTACTAAGGTTTCATCAGTCATCTTACACAAGCCGCACTTTTTTTAGTATTGGGAAATTTTATTCAAAGTTTCCAACACCAGATAAAAAAAAGTGAAACAATTGATGTTTTAGACAGTCTGCAAAATCTGTATAAATTAATTAATTTTTTTATAAAGCTTTTAAATTGCATAAATTTTTACCGCATCCGCACAGATTTTTCAGGCTTCCGCAGTTAGTGAAACATCATCATTTCATCTGCAGTACAAGTTTTTGAGCGTTAGAACAAAAAGTATAATATTTTTTTTTTGTATTGGAACCTTTGTATGAAATTTAACAATGTCTTATTAATTTATGTTTTATATATCTTATTAAATTAGCATATTTTTATATTTTCATAAAACATAATATGTTCTATATTTGATTTAAATTTTAACTTTTCTTGAAAATACGACTTCCTCGGTAGTTTTCAATTTTGCCATTCTCGTGACATTGCATAAAAATTTATTTAAAATCTTTGAAAAAGTTAACCGTTTTTTTTTTAGCTTAACTTTAGGATTAGTATACATTATTTACAAGCTATTCTTTTAGGAGCAATTTATTTTATTTTAGAATTAAAAATTAACAACAAATTTTATTCAGCTTCATATAAAAACTAAAAGTAGGCTTGTTTTATTTTATAATAAATTATTAAGACTTCTCAAATTATATAAAATTTTTTTTTTTAGATTCAAACATTTTTTTGAATGGAGAGAACAGCTAAAAAAGAAAGTGTTTTAAAATCAAAATACTCAATCAGATATTCTAAAAATGACATAACCAAAGAAATAACAGACTCAACAGTTATTCTAATAGATGGAATATCGCTTATTACTGATTGTTTTCTAAATCATGAAGTGAATTTGTTTCACGGTGGTCAATATTTGCACTTTGTTTATCTTTTGGAAAGATTTACCGATATATTTCTGAATTTGACAGAGCATTTTTTCATTGTATTCTTCCAAGATTTGAATATATTTTTTGAAAAAGACAAAAGTCTTAATTTAGCTATAAATATTATTTTAAATCACGTTTCATCTATAAAATTGTTGAATGGAAAGCTTAAATTTTTTGACAACTTTTTATCTAAGAAATATCAATCGTTTCTTGACGACGAGAGACCCACCTTTATAGCACTAAATGAGCCGAGTAAATTCAATAAACTTAAAATGAATAGAAAGCAAAAAGAAGAAATCATAAAAATATATGACATTTTTCCAATTTATCACATTGGTAAAGAAATTAACATTCTACTGTTGAATGGTATGATAATCGAATCAAATCGATTGATAGCTTTTTATGCACAACCAAATGCAGAGTCAAAAAAAAAAATTCTTGATTTTTTAAACTCTAATTTTCAAAATTTATTAGATAATTTTCAAAAGAATCCAATACAGGAAGACAAATATGATTTTCTTATCAAAATTTCATCAGAATTTAAAAATGAAATTGAAAATTTATCAAAAAATAATAATGATAAGTTAGCTATTTATTGCTTGAGTCTGCTTAATTGCTTTAATCACAAGAGACCTCAAACTGACGGTCTTCAATTGAGTCGTTTTGCTACTCTTGTAATTCTAAATTTCTATTTATGTAAACATTTGGACTTAAGATCTCGTTCAATTAGATTAAAACGCAAGAAAAAAATAGTTGACTCTCATTCAAAGCATTTATTAAATATCTTCAAAGATTCTTTAGCTTTTATAATCGGTTCAAAATATTATGGCTTCATTGATTTTAAAAAAAGAACAATTTCTGATTTATTTGATGGCAGACTGTTTAGTTTAACATGGCTTTTAGTACAATCAGAAAAAATAGATATTTTTTCAATTTTAGATAATGAATTTTTTACTGTAATTAACAGCTGTTTTGTGTTTTTGTCCCAATCAATATTAAAACTAAAAAAAAAAGACGACAATTTTAATAAAATTGTTAATTTGGGCACTCAAGATCCAACCAGAGAGGAATTGACATCAATTTTTGATAGTATTTTTCCTAAAGTCTTAACTTTAAAAACAATAGAGTCAAAATTTTTTAAAAATAAAAATCAAAATTTATGTTTAAAAATTAATGGCATTAAGCATGCACTAATCGAAGAATTAATAGGAACATTATGTGATGCAAAAAAAATTGATTGGAAAGATATGAATGAATTAAAAAGCAGCGAAAAATTAATTACAGAATTTATGACCAAAAACAAATGGTCTGATAAATTTACTACTATCAAAGGAAAAATCAAAATAACATTGATAGTGATGTTATTTCTAACACTATTATTAAAGAACTTAATATTTATTCTATGTTATCAACTAATTCTATTCCTAAATGGACGGATAGCAAAAAATTGCTGGAAAAATCAATTTTTTTAATAAGCAAAAAACAATATTTAGAAGCGGAAAAATTGCTGGGCATTTATTCACAAATAACTCAAGATGATTTTATTTATTTGGAAAAGATATTCAAAATTGTGAAAAAAATATCAAAAAAATCAGAAAAGTGGAAAAATTATCTGAGTAATTTCAATTTTGTAAAATTGACAAAAAATCTTTTATCAAAATTGGATACCATATGGTCAAAAATCATATCAAATAAAAAACCACCAGATAATCTAATTAAATTGATAACTATTATGACAACAATATTACATTTTTACAAACTAAAAAATATTACAGAACAAGTTATGGACTATATTAATCAGAAGTTTAACATCAATATACCAATAATGGACTCAGATGAATGCTTTGATCATAATTTATCTGAACACAGTTTTCAATTACTATTTTTGGAAGAAATTTTACAAAACAAGCGTATATCTTTTGAAGATCGTAGGACAAAATTATTTTCACCCGATGAATGGCAAGTTGAATTTTTGGATGCAGTTGATAACAAAGAATCGATGATTATAGTTGCGCCAACTTCCAGTGGAAAAACTTATGCATCTTTTTATGCAATGGAACAGGTAATAAAAGACAATGATGACTCGATATTGATTTACGTTTCACCAACAAAAGCTCTGGCAAACCAGACTGCGTTTGGCATTATGAAAAAATTTGAAAATTACAATTTAAATTCTAAAAAAACACTATGCGGTGTTTTTTCAAGAGATTTCAGAGAAAATTTGTTTGACTGCAAAATTTTGGTCACTGTACCTCAATGTCTATTTATTTTATTGCTAAATTTTTATCATAATGAATGGCCTACAAATATTAAATACATTGTATTTGATGAAATTCATTCTTTAAGTGGAGAAAAAACAAATGATATTTGGGAATATTTACTTCTCTTAATTAAATGTCCGTTCATAGCACTAAGGTACCTTTATAAATTAATAAAAAACATAAATTAGAAGAGAATTAAATTTAAATTTGAATTTAATAATCTAATTAATGATTAATTTAATTTAAAAAATCCACATTTATAAATAAAACTTAAATTTGATTCTTTTCACTTAAAAATGCACAAAATTTGCTTAAAAGGTGAAAATTTAAAAAAAAAAAAAGCCATTTAAATGCTTACTTAGGTCATATATTTATCGCATAGAAAATCATTATTTTGTTTAAAAATTAAGATAGCTTTATAAAAATATTCTGCATCTAATTGATCTTCTACATCTTATTTATTACCCAGTGGAAATTTTTCCAAAACTTTTTTATGAGTTTTTTATATTTTTAAAACTTTAGCATGTAAAATTTTTAAAATTATCTGTGCAATTTTTGAAAAAACAGATCTAATATAAAATAATTTGCCATACGTCTCGTACTGTAGAGACATTCTGCTTATTAGTTAAATAAAATAAAATATTTTTATTGTTTGTTTATTAGAAATTATACTATATAAAATTTTCAATGACAAAATTTGATAGAATATTTTAATTTTAGCGCAACAATTGGTCAACCAGAAAGGTTTCATCAATGGTTAATCAGTTTGGAGCGTGCAAAATCTCCAGCATTTAGATCCAAAAGAAAAGTTCGATTAATTCATTTTAGAGAAAGTCATAGTGCTATTAAAAGATTTTTGTATACAAACAAAGATCTAAGAAAAATAAATCCTTTAAGCTGCATATGCTACTCTAATTTGGTTGAAAATTTTGACTTACCCAGTGATATAAATTTGTTACCAAGTGAAATTTTAGATCTATATAACGAATTGGAAACGAGCAATGCAGTAGATATTGACAGTTTAAGTCCAATTAATAACAAAATTCTTAAAACTAGCTTGGATTTTTCTTTATATTTAACTAGAAACAGTGTTAAAGAGTATGGAGACACTTTAAAAAAGAAGCTTGTACAGCATGTTTTGGAAAATAAAGATAAAAAATTTTTTAACAAATTCGTGACTCATTTTAAGGATAATGAGTTTTATCCTAGTTACACGTCAAATGACAATAGATATGATTGTTTTAAAAATATGGTATTAAAAATGCAAGATATGGATATGCTACCAGCAATCGTTTTTTGCAATAACAGAATTTTATGTGAAAAAATGGCTCTTTATCTGGCAAATAAAGACATAAACTTTAATACAGATTATCAAAATATTCACGTTGATTCGTTAATTAATAAACTTATACAAAGCAAACAAATAGATCAACAATTTTTGAATCTTATTGATCATGGCATAGGTTGGCATCATAGTGGAATGTCACCAACTATGAAATCAATCGTAGAAGCTCTATTTAGAATAGGAAAGCTAAGAATAGTATTTGCTACGGCTACGTTGGCTTTGGGCATACATATGCCTTGTAAATCAGTAGTTTTTATGGATGATCAAATATATTTGGATTCGTTTCAGTTTAGACAAGCATATGGTCGAGCAGGACGGCGAGGTTATGACCAAATCGGATATATAGTTTTTTTTGATATTCCATTTAAAAAAGTTAACCGATTAATAGGCTCCTATGTTCCTGAATTAAGGCCTCATTTTCCACTATCTGTTACTTTTACAATGCAATTGTTCGATTGCGTGCTTAAGTCAAAAAACAGACAAAATACAAGTATTGACTGTGTATTAAACAAATCTTATTGGAATTTTATGTATTCAAGAGTTAATCAGGTTGGATACTATGCAATATTTAGCCTTAATTTTCTTTTTGACCTTAGAATTTTAAATGAGAAAGGAAAATTTTCATCTTTCGCAAATATTTTAGAAAGAATTCACTATCATGAGCCCTCAAATTTATTATTTTATTACCTGATAGTAAATAATCTATTTCACGATTTGGTAGCTAATCATCGATTAACTGAGCTGCAAAAAATGTCACAAATTATGACTATCATGTGCTATCTATTCAATCGTGTATCATTTGATCGTTCTAAGAAGAATGTTACATTGCCAAAACTAGATACAAAAGTAAGAAAATATTTTATAAAATTTAAGTGTATAAATATTTATTTTAAAAAGAAAACTTGAATAACTACTTTTCATATTTTTTATTTGATAAAAAAATTTTTTTAACAGAAACTAAAAATTCTAATTTATTAATATTAAAGTTAATACTTTTGTATAAAAAATTCTAAAATAAAATCATTTTTTTTAATTGACTAAAAAAATTAAAAATTAGAATTGAATTTAACATTAAGAATACTATTTTTTTTAAATGATATTATAATAATAAATTATTATTAATAATTTAAAAATAAAATGTTTTGATAAAATTTAAAATTTCTGTAATTAGATAAGGTTATTTAATATCAAAAAGCTCGATATATTTTTTATTATAAATAGTTCTGATTTAATTTTGAAAAAATTGGTGAGAATTCAATGAGCTATTCCATATATATATATAAGCAATTGAGAAAAAAAAATGTATGACTTAAAATGCCATTTTAGGAAAACAAAAAATTTTAAATTTAATTTTTAAATGAATTTTTTTTAAGAATTTAAAAACCTTTTTAGGAACCGTATCAATTGAATATAAACTTTCTTTTTGTTACGCAGGAAATATTCTAATATTTATTTATGAATTATTCTGATTTTTTAATTTTAATTTTTTCACTTAAAAATTATTTTTGAAGGTTCTTGAAGTAATCAAACAATATAACGAATATGTTGTCAAAAATTTTACAGAGTTTTTCACATTTTTATGCTCATTGCTGGTAAAAAAAAATCCTAAAGATTGCAAAAAACTCCCAATTAGTAGTAATATATCTTTTTCTTCACCAAATGGGCAACCAACATTGGAAAATTTTTTCAAAAAATGGACCTACGCTACAAACCTTACATCACCATTTGGAGCGTTGTCAGGAATCAAGGACAATGGTGTGCTAAAGAATAACAAATATTTTTTCCTAAACGTAATTCCAGAACTTCATATTGATAGCAAAGTTTTACCAGTTTTTCAATTAGAGAACAATTTAAGTGATTATGCATTGCAATTTCTTTTGTCTGAAAACACCGAGTCTTGTATTAAAACTTTAATTTCGAAAAAATATGACCATTTTATAGGAGATCTTTTTAACTACCTGAAAGACTTTACAGTTATATTAAGAAATATAAACAAAACATTGGCTATGACGGCTCCAGTAGATGACCCAGTATTCATAATTTTTGATAAAATGGAATCACGTTTAAAATATAAATACGATGAGGCAATTGAAATAATGGTAAATTTGAATCAAAATCCAAATGAAGAATAACCAAACACCAACTCGATTAGCTAAACAAACAATTCATCTTATTTTGTTTTTTAAATTTATATTTTTAATTTAATAGAAAATGACATTTGAATTTTGTTTTAAAGTTTTATTTTTTTTCTAAGTTATGCTTCAATTAGTTTTATTTTAGTGGCAGAGAACTTTATCAAATTATATTTTAATGAAACTGAATTTTAGAATAAAAACCTACGCGATTAAAGTTTCAAAAGTTTCAATTTTTGATTAAAAAAAAACTTTTAATTTGAACATTTGTTTAATTGATGAAAAAGAAGTATTATTATTTTTTTTATATACATTTGATGTGTTCAAAAGTTTTTTAAGTGATAACTAGTTTTAAAAAACTAGAAAAATAATAAGTGATGCAAGGCGAAAATTCAAGATAAATAGAAGAGCTAAGAATTGTTCCTTTCAAAATTTGTTTAAACTTAAATTAATGTTTCAATATGTCAGGAAACTCAATCAGACCACAACAACCACGAGGAAGCAGGCTAATATTGCTATTTTCCGATAATTTATCAAATATTTATAGCATATATGACTATAATGGTATTTACATAATGATCTATGATCCAATGACTCCTGTGAGAAGTTGTTCAGGAAAATACTCTGGGTTTGATAAAATAAAATATAAAAAAACTTTATTCTACTTGAATAAATTAAAGCGGTGTTCCTTTTATGAAAGAAATAAGTGAAGAAGAGTATCAAGAGATAAAAAGTGAATTCGATAATTTGGCTAGAAAAAAAGAAAATCACACATTTGACAGAACACGTCCGACTGGTCTTTTCACTAGTCGAAATGACAAATTCATTGTGAGACATGGCTTTTATGACAAATTCGAAGATTTATTGAAAAATCATCATGAAATTGATTCAAGTGGCGATGAATTAGCTGCTGCTGAATTGGTTTAATATGTAGATTTTAATATTAGAATGTTGTAGTTATTTGTAAATTATGTTAATTGTATCATGAAAGTCGTAATTCAAATGTAGAATAGATCATCAATGCTAAAATTTAGTTATTTTTTATTTCATAATCAAATTCTTAAAAACCAAATTTTAATAAAACATTTAGTTAAATTAATTAACAATTATTTATTGAAATTATCAAAATAATTTATTTCTTAAATTAAATATAAGCTTTATCAGTTACAAAATTTTATTAAGCATCAAATATCAAACATTTGTTTGACTTTTTCATGCTCATCATTTTCCGCATGGCTAATTAATGAGTAATTATTTTACTAGCAAATTTATTTATTTAGTTATTATCAAAAATAACTATTGCATCGCCAAAAAAAAATAAAATAAAAATAAATTACTGATTTATTTTTTGTCAGTCCAATTATTGAAGTGGTTACTTTCGTAAAAAATTTTTATATCTGTTATTAATGAAGCATGAGAAAGCTTAATTGTTCAATTGTGTTTGCTGCTCTAAATAATTTTCAAGCAAACACATAAACGATATTCTCATATATTGACATTCATATTACGCAATGTATTTTTTTTAGATATCAATCAAATATCAGATATTTTTGCGAGGAACGAGTGGTCGTGACGAGCTTTCTAAGCAATGTGAGTGTGCGTATTGAAAATCGAAAGGGGGAGAATTCGAAAAATCATTTTTGTCGAAAATTGATATTAGTATACATATGTATATTTTTTTGTTACATGTTATTTTGAAAAAAAAATTGAAAAAAAAGCAAACGAAAATATACATAATTAAATTAACATTTATACCTGAAAATATTTAATTCTCGGGTGTATTTGCTTTTTCATTCAAACTCATTTACCGATTTTTTAATAATGCCTTTCAGACTTGAACGATTACAAAAAATATCTAAATCAAAATCTTTACCGCCAAGATTAGGTGAAAAAGAATGAGATTGATTATAAATGAGACAATTAAAAAATTTAGTCAATAATTATTTTTTATTCTTTATTTATTTTTATTCAATTATACAGAAACGAAATAAATAAATAATAATTTTTTTACTAATTTTTTTTTATTTCAATTTTGTCAAGAATTGTGTGTATGAACGGCTGCTACTGTAACTAATAATCTAACGTCTCGTTACTCGCATATAAAGCTGTGCTTCGGGTATTTGTTCTAGATATTTTTCTCAAAGATTATTTAGCCCAATATTCAACATAGATAGAAGAAATCATGAAAATAGTCTGTTCAAGTCAAGTTCCTATCAGTTTATCTAGACATTAAAATATCTATTTATTCAGATAACATTAAGAATACTATTTTTGAATGATTTTATAATAATAATTTTCAAATAAAATGTTTAAATTATATTTAAGATTTCTAATTTTGAATTTTATGAAATATACAAAAAAATTATGTATAACAAAAGCTGATTATATAATTAACCGGATGATAATAGTGTTGGGATCCGTACAAGCGGACACTTAACTGGCCAAAATTTTCAGAAACCGTGACCGTGTCCGCATTAGCCGGACAATCTTTAAGCGGGCGGTCATTTGGCCGGTTAGCTAGGCGGTCTATTTTTTCGACCGCCAAAATAAGCGGTCTAAAATATACGGGCGGCCAAAAAACCGAACAACTTTTTGGAGGGCGGTCTCTAAATTTTTTGTAATATTTTGAAAAATAAAAAAAAAGCTTAAAAAACGTTTTAAAATAAATAAAGAAAATTTTTTTTAAATTTTTTTTATCATTTTAATTAGTTTTTTTCTAAAAAATTAAAAACATAATTTCGAAAAATTTCTATTTAGGTGGCTAACCGCAAAAATTTGGCGGTATTTTTTACCGTCCGTATTTTTTAGGCCGGTTTTTTGGCCGCCCGTTTGTTTTAGACCGCTTATTTTGGCGGTCGAAAAAAAAATGTTGGTCAGATAATTTAAAAATCGGTCACATAGTTTAAAATTTTGTCAAATAGAAAAATTTTTGATCAAATTTCATTTATCAAATTTGATCAAAACATTAATGTTTTAAATCTGGGCTGAATTTTAATTGTGCATTTAAAAATTTAAATAAAAAATTTTAAAATTTTATTTAATAATAATAATAATAATGAAGCTACATCAGGCTTACTGCGGAGCAATGCTATATTTAGCCTTGCTATGGTAGCCGTCTGATTTTAAAATATGTCTTAAAAAAATTATGCTAATAGGATAAAATTATTTTTGTTTCAAAAAGTCTTGTTTTTTTTTTTAAATTCATTTTTAGATTTTGCCACTCGCTCGATTTGTCAGAAAGTTTTCTCTAGTCTTGATCCTTGTCATTTGCTTGTTTTAAATTTTACAGGGTTATTTAATAAAAATGAATAGAGGAATATAGGAATTTTTGTTGAGCTTAAAAATATTGGTTTAATCCCGTAACTAACTGTAGCAAATACTTGTATTATATTTTATATCCGTTTTTAAACGCATTAACTAATAAGTTAAGAGGAAAGGCATCTTTCAATTCAAATTCAAATTGATGTTTTTAATAGCTTTCTTTTTCATTTAACTCTTTGAATCTCATGTCAGCAAATTTTTAATCTAATATTATTTTTATCTAAGCGTTAACTTTATTCAAAAAATTTAAGATAATTTTTACCTTAGAGAAAATTTTTGTTTCTAACAATTTAGAATAAAACTGAAGCATATGTTTAAAAATATGTTTATTGATATTTTTGATAGCTTTATTAAAAAAGGCCCATAATATTTCTTACCGCTAATTTTAATAAACTTTTCGCAAATGCTAACAAAAACACTGTTATTTTAATAAAAAATATTTCTATTTTTAGATAAATTAGAGATAGGTGTAATTTAGATTGATTTTTTATTAAAATAGACGTGTTTTTATTTAAGATATTAAAATTTTTTATAAAAATTAAACAATTTATTCCTAAATTCTTTTATTTATTCGGTTTATATTTTTGTTTATGAACGAAACATCAAATTAGATTTTATTTTTTAAAATAAATCAAATTAAATATCCAAATATAATTTTTAAAAAATAAAGATGATTAACATTATTTTTACTTATAAATTTTAAAAATAAACAAATTAAAAATTTGAATTAAAAATATCTAGTCATTAAAAATCAAATACATAAGCATTTTTCCAGCAATATCAAGCTTTCATTTAAATTCGGTCTATTGACATCCAACCAATTGTTTGGTATGAAAGGGAATCCATTTTTAGTAACAACTATTCCTAATACACTCAGAAGATGAGAAAAATCCGCCGAATGAAACACTTGCTGAAACTCGTACCTAAATGGTATGAGTGGAATTCCGGTCTTGTATGCATAGTAATAATTTGTCAACTTTACTTGAAATTCCATTGATGCATTCGTAATTTTCGAGGAAAAATTTGGATTTTTCGAACTGGGTACCAAGATAAAGTGATTTAAATCATTGGTATTTTTGTCCATGTTCATCGTTTTTTTATTTACATATATCTTTAAGCTTTTCAGTATGTTTAGAATCCAGAAAAGAGATTTTCGAGTTCTTTTAGATCTAATAGACAAACGATTAGTTAAATATTTGACATAAGCTTCTTTAAGAGCCTTGTGAAACTCATTTGTAGTACACGCTTGACGAAGCCTAATGCATTCATTGCTCTTAAAAAACTCACTCTTAATCGGTCCTAAACTTAAATTGATGCCTTTCAAAAAAGTATTTCCATTAGAGCATGAGTCATTGAGCTCATTAATATAATTGATCTTGTCATCCATTGAAAATTTCATGTTCAAAAGACAGTTATAAATTTGCCATGAATTTATATTTAAATCTTCGGAAGATTTATGAGATTTTGAAGTGAACAAATCTGTCAAATAAGCAATAATTCTGTTTAGTAGAGTACTGTCAAAAAGATGATGTATTTGGTCATAGCCATTGTCTTTTTTGGACATTTTAACCTGTTTATTTTGCAACTCTTTCATAGATTTAATACAATATAAAAACTCATTTTCAATCAAAACATGCATTTCACTATTTAGCTCAGTCATGCTTGGACATGTTAAACTGTCAAAATTTTCAAACGTATCACATTGATCCATTTCGTCATTAATTTCACAATCATCGTCCTGATAATGTTGACTCTCTGGTGATGACTCGCTTTGCGAAGGAGTGTCTTTGGATCTAAGCGAAGAAATAGATGATGTGTATGTAGAATTTTTTGAAATTGAAAATGAATTCGAGTCTGAGTCCACAAAAAAATCCGAATTGCTCAAAATTTCGGAAATTTTCCTCTTTTTTTTTCGAGCAAATTCGTTTTCTTCAGTTAACTGTTCCATACCATAATTAATATTGAACAAAACTTTATGGGCAAAATATGGTCTTTTTTTGCAAAGTCTTTTAATACCAGCCAGCAAATTAGAAACAATATCTTTAGTGTGCTGATCGAGTGAGTGAAAGTTGTCCAAAGTGGCAATGTTAGCCAAAGCCAACGCGAAATTCATGTGAAACAAATACTCATGCTTGTTTGTCTCGCACATAATCGAGTCTAGCAAGTCAATAACACATCGGTTCAAATTTGGATCATTGTGTACAAATTGAGTCAGGACATCTTTTAGAATATGAGACGTGTGAGTGTTCGCATACAAATTATAAATTTCATTTGCATTAAAGCTTAAATATGAAAGGCTGCTAGAGACTATACTCGAGGAATTTTTGGTAGCATTGGTGTCACTGAGAACTCCGTCAGAATCTCGCTCTTGTTCCTTGTTGACTATTTTTCGTATTAGTTCATAGCTGCGTTTGAGGGTGCTGAGAAAAATTTGATTTGTCATCAGAATTGACTTAACCAGAGACTTGGAGTAAACATGTTGATTGTAGCAATAGAAACGCATCAATAGAGGAAATAGTTGCTTGAGTTCGTCAAAATGTGTCAGTTCATTTAGAAAAAACAAAAATTTAGCCAAATCTGAGTTGAATATTTTGAAATTATTGACCAAATCAATAAAGTAACTGGTGTAATTAAGCAATTGATTAAGACAAGCAATGCTTGTACACAAAATTTTAAGGCTATTTACGTTTGTTACTTTATTAAATTCTTCATGTGTTGTTTTTTGGTCAAGATCAACAATTTTTTTTAATTTATAAAGACGAATTAAATTTATGTTTTTAAAATTTGAGTCAAAAATTAGTTGTTCAAAATTGTCTAGTATCAAAAATGCTATATAAGCAAATAAATCATAATTAATTAGGGTTTTTGAGATTTTTTTTTCTTCTTGACTGTTTTGGTCATCACTGTTCTCATTCAATTCTTTTAGAATAAAATTTTGAACTAAAAATTTAATAAGCCACAAAAAATACGATATATCAAAATAGACATACAGATCGACTGGCTTGCCTAATAAGCGAATCATTTGTTCGACCAAGTTTGAAAATGATTCCGATTTGGAAAATTTTTTAGCAAATAATTTTAATTTATTTTGCACTATTTGCACGTAATTTTTAGTATGACTATTTTGCAATTGCTGCAATGAACCAGAAGATGCGGAGCTAATTGATGGTGAGTCTGACTGATCTGAATTTGTGACAGCTTTTATGCTAATTTTGGAAAAAAGAAGTGACATTATTTGAGCTATTAAAGAATAGCAAACATATGCTTGCTGATCTAATTTTTTACTATCCAAAAAGCTTCTATTAATTGCTGGTAAATTTGACAATTGAAGTAGAAAAGTATCCAAATTGGCTTCGAACAAAAGATCCACAACCATAGCATGATTGCACTCATTTTTATCAACACTCAAATTGCGTATCAATGCCAGATTTAGTACCAAACTGTCAAATAGAATGTTGTTCAAAAGCTTGAAGTGTTTCAAATGGGTCAAGTTGGGATGAAGTGATTTTTGAGTTTGAAAAGTCAAGCTTGTTGAATTGTAGAATTCAATTAAGTTAGTCCAAGATTCGCCAATCATTGGTAATAATTCTGATTTTATCATGTTTTCTTTGAATAAATTTATATTTGAGTAAATTAACGCCGAGATATCATTGTTTAGAAAATTTTCATTTTTTAGTTGATTAATTTCGTTTATAAAATCTGGGACCTGCAAGTTGATGAAACCTGGCTTAATGATCAAATCAAACCGGTGCAAAATCGAAAAAAGAAAATTTTGATTAATAGATAAAAATTCCAGTGGTGAGGTTAAATTTGTTATCAAGCGAAGCATTTCATTGTGCGCTTTTATTAGTTTAATAGCCGATACAAGCTCTTTTTGATTATCTAATAATTCTGAATTTGACTCCAGTTGCATTTTAATTTTATGAGAATTTAATTTTTTTAAAATTATTAAATGGAACGGAATTATTTGATTCAAAATGCCAAATTTAAAAATAATTCTGCGAATTTTTCGTTCATTTATATCGAATTCTTCCTCTCGAAGCAATGATTCATTTATTTTTTCAAGGTAATCAAGCAGTCCATTAAGATTAAATTTAATATGACTGCTAACACCTGAAGTTTGGGGAACATTTGAATACAAATTGTCGGATTCCATTCGAAAGAGCTTTAACTAAGTTTACTAGCTCTAAAATTTGAACAGCTTTAACTATTCAAAATACTTTCTGAGAAGTAATTAATTCTAAATATAAAATCCATAATATTTTATTTTAATTAATTACATTTATTTGAAAAAAAAATAAAAATTTTATTCAATTTTAATTTTATTAACTTAACAATTAGCTTAAACATCAAAAGAGAATTTTATCTTTTTTTAAAAAAGTTGCTATTATGCGCAAAATGAAGTTTGGTACACGCAAAAATGTTTTTCGAATGGATTTGATTAGCGTATATTATTCATGAAGACTAATATTTACGTCTATCACTTAGACTCTATCACTATGCTCAAATATTTTGCGTGAGAAATTTTTCATACTTTATATTTGTTGTAATCTATTACTTTTTATCATTTTTTTAATTTATGAGAATCATGTATAATTTAAAATTTTAAATAATCTTATTCTAAAAAGCTGTTTCTTAATTAAGGCTATTAACAAAATATTTATAAAGGATTTAATACATAGATATTTCATATTTCTTTATGAACTTTACGGCTCTATACTCATTACAGAAAAAAATAACATAGAAAATATCAGAAATTCATTCTAGATTAATTTATCTAGAAATTTTAAAATGTTTTTTACTTTTATTTTGTTTAAATAAATTTTTAATTGATTTATCTATTTTTTTTCCCTCTTCGATAATAATAAAGATTTTCTCAGACTTCAAGTTGGTGTTGGTTTGAATTCAACACCGTTCTAAACAGCATCCGGCTAAATGTTGCTCTTTTATGAAATGATAAATCAATTTGTTTTTATCTGGATGACTATTGATGCCATTTTTGACAGCCTGATGCCATGCTTCCAAACTATTATTAGAGCATGGCAAATTATTTAGTATTCTTTTTAGGCATTGTGAATTTTGAAACAAAAAACAAAAACAAAAGGTAAAAATTGAATTAACTTTATTTATTTAGGCCCAAAACTTGTTCTGAAAATTGTATCAGTTGATACAAAGCTGGTTATTTGCAGAGAAAAATAATTGCTGATTCAAGCTTTTTATCAGCTGATTTTTCTATGTACTAATTTTCAGATAAAAAAATTGTCATTTTTCAATGTAAATTTTCTATGTTATTTTTTTCTATGTAATGATATGGTCCCGTGCTTTACTGTCAATTTAAGATCGCATTATATCTACTCTACACACTCTAAAATAATTTATTAATTTATCATTTTTTTCAATGTTCATTTCAAATCTATTTCAAGAAAATTTAAGTTGTAACTTAAGTGTAATTTAAGTGCTATTTCTAACTAATTAAATATAAGAAATCAAAAAAGATACAAATTTCATTTTTTGGGCTTTTTTGATATTTTTAATAAAGAAAATAAGTTTTTCATTCCCATTTTATTCAGAAAATTGAGTAATTGTGCAAAAAATGCTATTTTAAAAGGTCTAAATTAGAAGTTGTCCTTTTAATTATTGAATAATTGAATCCTTACAGAAGAAGTTCAAATTATCCAAAATATCCAAGACTCTATTCGAATTTTAATCAATTGAAATGCTGTTTTCTGGAACCTGATTAATCACATGGCTCTTAAATTAATGAGAAAAAAGCAAGGATCACTAGATCAATTCAAAAGTTATATTTATTCTTCTTTTTATTCAAATAAATACACTCCTATTTAACTTTTTGATTTTAAAATGTTAAATTCAAATGGCCATTTTAGTAGTCAAAGAAAAAATAGTCTAATAAAATAAAGCGTAGTTAAAATAAATAATAATTTATTAAAAATACTTTTTCTTTAAAATTTATATAAAAAGATATAAAAATATCTGTACAAAAATAAAGAATTTTTTTTCGTGAACCAAAGAGAATCCTAAATTGTTCATCATCTGGTCATTTATTTCACTTTATCCCTTATTTTCCTCTAATTTATTAAATAATTAATTAAAAGCCTTAGATATTTAGTATTATCTTGGAAATAATAGTTAATTGAGTGCAATTATGTAATTTAACAAATATTGAATTGAAAAGTAAAAAAAGTCATCAATGTAAAGACTAATTTTAATTACTTTTTTTAAAATTTTTTCATATTTTTAAAACTAGATTTGATATTTTTTGTATAATTCAACGATCAAATAAAATCATCATTATTTTTTTAAAATTTTTATCAGTTTCTCTTTAATATTCTTTTTCTAATAAAAAAATATCGGAAAATATTTTTTTCCTGTCACAGTGTTTTCATAAGAATAACGGAATTTTGATCAATTTTCAATTTACTCTATTAAATGAAGCATTTTAATTTTCTCATATAACATGTATATATTTGAAATTGGGAATATTATATCAGCACAATCAATTTCTGATTAACACAATGAAAAAAACATTCAACACAATTCGATTTCTTCTCAGCACAAAAAATT